>JAUIMW010001245.1:0-13184 GCA_033557785.1 Enochrus cinctus
ATATATATATATAATACCACTGAAAATCAATAGATAAAAAAAATTAGTTTTAATTTCTTTATAATTTTATTTAATAAGAAATTTGATTACTTCTAAACTTCTTTGTTTTTAGACAAGAATTTAAACATTTACCAGAACATACACATACAAATATTGTAAGTTTTTGTATTAGCATGTAATACAGGCAACTTAATATATGATATATATTTATAAAAATTTAAACATATTCAGAATATTGATATAGAGTTGGTGAAACAAATTACCCTCAATATTTCTCAAAATACTTTCCTTTTTTTGTAGTGTACGAATAAGCTTAAAGATAATTTCATGTCATTCTGTTTCTCAATATGTTTTTAACTTCATACAACACCTTAAATCATCCACTTGTTTACTGGAGATAGTTTCTAAACATATGCACAACTATAAAGATTTTTTAACCGACTTAATTTTTTTTAACAGCTTTGAAAGAAATAATAGTCTTTAGAGAACTTTCGCGGAAGGTTTTTTTTCTGCTTTTAACAGGAGCTCAGTTACTGTGAGCAATTTTGTGGATTTTTGTAAGGTTGGCGACACCGTATCTCTAGCTTCTTTTGCTTAAATTGGAACGTTATGGGGTTTGAGTGATGGCTTGTGAGTGGTTAACTCATGCCTTTCAAAAATTTAAAGAGTCCAACTGGGGGATGCGTACCCTAATATTAGTTATTTATCTCTTGGTGTTCCGCAACACTTAATTTTGGGGTCCACATTTATATGTATGTGAATATTTTAAGACAGAAATGAGGCAAATATCATTAAATTGATTTGAAGGCCTTGCCCAAGTCGACGAACAGCAAAACTGTACTTAGTAGTGAATGACCATCCGAACAAACAAACAGGTATTCATTGATAGGCTTCTCCTGTAGCCTTATCAGTTTTTTAACCTATAACTTCAGACACTTTTACTAGTAAACATCCCCCCTTATCTAAGTTAATTATTTAGAGACAAATTTAGAGAAAGATGTACATATAGCCTTTGATAATCTTTCTGCAGCTTCTAGAAAAGCTGTGTGTCTGAAATGTGAATCACATGACAGTGACAAAGATGAACAAGAGTTTAATAGTGTCGAAATGCATACACATTTTTTATACAATTAATCACACAGAGGTCCATAATATGAATTCATACTAATTTGAGAAACACTATTGTCTATTCGCTTATTTATGTATACAACAGTAAGTAATGACACTCTATTGAGAGTGTACGACTCTAATGTTTATGTTTTTGAACAATCTTTTTTTATTTTTCAGCCTCGCATTTTCTGTGACAATATTCTGTTCAGAAGCGGTAGCTGTAATTATCGTACTACTGTTAAGAAGATCAAAATTAGTCGGAGGAGAGCTAGGAGGGCCTACATGCATCAAGTACATCACCGCGCTGTTTTTGTTTTCGTTGTGGGTATTCTATCTTTTAATGTCGACACTCGAAGTGTACCATGTTATTCAAGGATTTTAAATAATTTATTTGCCGAAAAAACAGAACTTTATAGATCCATGACGATTATTTAGTAATTTTTTACTGTTGCACGTTTACGAAAAGCATTTGGTTTTTATTCTTTCAGTACAAAAATTTAGTGAAAAATGTGTTGTTAAATTAAATAAATGCATGGAGTCAATACGCTTGAGAAACATTTACTTATGTCAATTACCTACGATACCAATTTTATGTAATTAAATTATTAGACTTGATGGCTTTCGGTAGGTAGTTTAAACATAGTTTTTCAAAAAATGGAAAGTGTTCATCATATCAACTTCAAGTTTAGGCGTAAGCCATTTATTTTTATTTAATTTAAGAATGCAAAATATTTATTATCCGGAGTAAAAACCAAATTTTGTTTTAGTATAAAGATGATGTACTTAATATTTACATTGACATTTTTAGAAGTATAATTTTGTAAATAAGTTAGTTTAAGAAGTGTTTGTGTTAATCTTTGTTTACCTTTGTTCTTTGTATGGATGTGTATTTTTTAATAAGTATGTGTATATGTTTTATGCATTTTATTAGTGGAGTGACCTTAAAAGAATGTTCTCTTGATTGTCGATAAAAAATTAATTCACTTTTAATTTTTTATTTATTTGAAATGTATTAGAATCTTATTGTAGAGTTTGTGCATTGGTGTAGTTTAAAAATAACACATTCCCAATCCAAATTATTTAAAATTTGTAAATGTTTTTATCGATGATCAATAAACCTAGTTTAGGAATAAATGTCTCCATTAATTAACTCTTAAAAATCCATATGTTTTGTAGTTGTTATTGTAGTTAAGTTATATATTTATATTAAGGATTATAGTGTCATACATTGACATTTTTTTTTTGAAAGTATATCAAACGTTGAGATATTAATTTTAGACGTTCGCGTAAATACTGTAAATATTATATAGTAATTTATAAATAACATTTACGGATAAATAATGTGTAATTTCAAAGATATTATTTGTACATGTATGTTTTTAAATTTTTATTGAGACCGGCCTATACATGGCTTTCTTTGTTACACACAATTAAAATTACGAATCAGTGTAAAGGAATCAAGAAATTAGTATTCTTGATTCCTTAATTATTAATTTGGAGAAAATATCAGTAAATATGTATTTAATTTTGTTTTGTTCTTAGAAATCAATAGACATGTTTTGGAATTTGGCTTAGAGGTAGCAATTCTAGAGATTACAGTATCGTTCAAAATAAAAATCAAATTAAAAAAAAATGAAATTTCCTATAGAGAAAAACCAGGCACAATTTACTATCTAAAAATAAAGTACTTTTTGAGAGTATTTTGTGCTTGATAAGAATCAAAAGCAACGAATACATTTACACTCAAAGAAAAAACAAAAACAACAACTTAAAATAGGCTTAAAAAGTTAATGAATAATTAGTACAATTTAGAGATATAACATAGAAAACAAACTGTGTATGCCTTATATATCTAATTATTGGCCATAAAAATAAATATATATTTGCTGTAGTTATAAAGATATTGTATGTAGTAGTGCATAAAATTTACCTCCTTGTATTGAGTAATTATACAGGTTTCATATCTCTGGAATAATTTTTTAAAGAATAATTTCATTGTTTTGCAAAATATAGTACCAATTAAATTATGACAGAATCTGAAACATAGTATAAAAAATACAAGGAAAGTAAATACGAAATGTTGGAATCAATTGCTCCTTAGTGTTCAAATAGCTAACTATGTATGTTAGCTTTAAAAAAAACTAAAAAAGTTAAAGTTTATTTTAAGCATATCGCTTTTCAAATGCTTTCGAATTGATTTATGTTTTAAGTTCTGCAAGTTTCAAAATATCCAATATCCTTCACAAATTTTCTTCAGCTTGTCCTTTCTAAAAATTTTACCAATTCATAAAGACCAAAAGATAAATGGAAACAGTCGAAGTTAAACAGAAGGCTGAATTTTAATTGGAAATTTGACCAATGGTTTTTTAACGACCACACAAAATTTTAGATGAATAGGATTAGATTGAAAAAGAAAAAATATACCCTATCTATATACTGTAGTACAATATATTTGAAATTTATAGAACGTAGAATTATAAAAAATTGGCTATTATCAAAAAAGTGGAAAGAATAGGAAGTAAGTGATGTATTTGAGAGTGAATCATCAAGTGAATGGTCCTAACGATTATTTATTTTATTATAGAGCATTTTTTTGATAAAATTCAATTTTTTTGTGGAAATTTAGATGGAAAAATTAACGCTTGGAAAAAATTGAAACTTATTACCTTCCTTCTATTTTATACTACTTAAAGATCAGACTACTTGTATTCTTCTAAATTTATACATTTGTGTAGTTAATGAGTATACTGTAGTGATCTTTGTAAACCTATTTTACCTAAAATCTAACTAAAATAGTAGATTTTGCGAAAACCACTATAATCCTTTCTGAAAAAGTGATTTAGTAATTTTTTATACAGAATTATGCTTACACTATATAATCATTTTATATAGAATTAAAGAAAAATCATACCTATTATTCCTTCTTCTATATCTATATATTATTCCTATACACCCTTACCATCTCTATGTCTATATTAAACTTTGCAACCTCTCATTTGATGTAACCAGCATGTTAAGTCGATTTAACTGTATAACATAATGCACATTCCAGTTACTAGTGCCTTTTTTTCAAAAGTTTAAAACTTATAAAAACTTAGTGATGTTTTTTTTATTAAGGCAATGAGTCTTCCATTTTATCATTACATATTTAGGTTTTAAAAACATTCACTCTTTAACATCATATTTTAAAATATGACTATCGTAAATAAAAAATTACAATGTCATCATGCTGGTTACTTCATATCTTACGCTACCTATATACAAAATAAAATTATTTAGCAAAGTTATACGTGTTTTCCTATACGTACTTACTACTAAAATTTACTGTGTAATCTATATGTCCATAAATGTGTGTACTCCTACAAAATGTAATTTTATTCAGTTGTCATTTATTTTTACTGGCACAAAATAAAATTACAATTTGTTTCGTTACTTTTTCCTCTTTATTTGTATTTTTTAGGTAACATATCTTTGGCACAAAAGTGCAAGCCAAATGAACCAAATAGTATAGACCGTTGCTAATATTGTTGTCAAAATGTTAAATCAATTATTTATGAAGACATTGTATCATATTCAAATAAATATATACTTAAGTTATTTAATGTGTTACTTAAAAAATTATTCTATCCTCTAAAATTTGTAATGATTTTATTATTATCACCAGCTTTAAAAAGTCATAATTTTAAGACACCAATGGTTTGCCACGCAGAAATAAAAAATATTTAGTTTCATTACATAGAAAAGAATGAAGTACAAGAGTGTGGGTTATTTTTAAGTAGTGTAAGTACAAAGTGTGTTTTGCATCTTTAGCTGTCAGCAAGTTCTATCCAGACAGAAATATCAGCAAGTGATTGCATTCCCATTGAGTTCCTAAAGCACTCTACAAACTGATTTAGACATACAAGTAGTTATTGCTGTAAGCACTTACTGGCAAATTAAGACTGACTGGGGTAGCACACTCTGACACTGTTTACGCTAAGCAAATTCAGTAGAAGTGCTCTTAGGCATTCAATGATAGTTTTACTTACTTGACAGTTTCATATTATAAATAATATTTTAATTACCAGAATGGAAAATCATCTGATAATGGCTTTACTATAACAAATTTCCAAAAGTAATTTATGACCCTTTTTTTTCAAATCCGTTCAAATAATTATCACCTTAATCAGTGTTTATTTCAGTATTCAAACAATAACTTAGTCTCTGATTAATGTAACCAATGTTTAAACAAACTTGATTAAAACAGGCATAAAATTCAATAAAAATATATTTATATAACATAATTTTCAACAGATCTATTTGTTTGTAATGCAAGTTAAATTTAATTTAAATTAACAATGACAGTTTTAAATGTTTACAAGAATTTAAGCGAGAAGACCTTTAACAATGGTTTTCAAGTAAATTACATTTTTAATTTTTTTTATTTTACTTTGTTCAAAATTTAAATATAGTATTCAACACAGGATGTCTGTGAACTAGAATATAGACACAAAACGTAAAACAATTATACATTTTTAAGCCTCAGCTGAGTAAAGAGTACAAATTTTTATTTCCACTTCGAGGCAAAGCGTACGAGCAGTAGCTAAAGGTGCTTACGAGCACAGAGTTATTTTTAAAGTATTTTATCATCAAATAATAACTACAATTACGTTTATATATTACGTTTGTAATTCATTAAAAAAAATCAATTGTATCAATTTCTGGAGTTTAGTATCAATTAAACAACCCAGTAGAGAGTTAAACTAGCTACATAAACCTCGTACTCAACAGACACGTAAACACCACAGAGGTTCGAGAAGAACTACAAAGTCCTTTAAGTAGTATGCTCACTGATATTATAAAATATTATTACCCAAAAAGTAAGAGGGTTATCTAACCAGCATCGGATGGGTGAACGATTTAGTTAAGGTGGCGTGGAATTTTACACAAACAAAAGTTTAAAATATAAGATCTAAAAAGTGTCTTAGAAAGAGACCAAAAAATAAAGGTATGGCAAAATCATCATATATATAATAGGGACAGAGATGAGTTAGAAAAGAGGCTGACTGAGAACATAACTGAACTGGAAGAGAAACTAAATACATTACGAAACAAGTATAATAAACTATAGCTCAGAAATGAGTGATGAGTTAAAGATTGACGTTAAAAGTGAAGATTTCAATTTAATGAAGGTTACTTACTAAATTATAAATGCAAAAGACCTTTGACTCTGTGAAAGCTACTGCAATAGTACTTGTATCGAACTCATCCAAATAATCTATGCAACGTTATCAATTAAACTTGACGATAAAACTGATTGATTCCCTATTATGACGGTGTATGACAGGGCGACATAATTGAGTGGAGTAACTAAGGCATACGAGTTAGTGGGCAACACTTATACCATACAAGATTCATAGTACTGTTCTGCTGATAAAGCCTTTAAACTACAAGATTTTATGACAGAGATTAACACATCAAGCAGAGAGGTTGGTCTGAAGAATAACAGTAGCTCAGTCTTACTAGGTGACATACATCAATGACAAATAATTGGAAATGTTTGCATCTTACTTATCACCATGGATGGTAAAATAACTTCAGGAATAACTAGGAGTGAAGAATGTGTTCTAACAACATTAACATACACCTACTAAACATGAACTTTAAAAACTAAACACATCAAAAAACTGCAAACAAAAAGTTTGGGTCTAACATTACTTGATAGAAAATGTTACTGGGTCAGGAGTCAAACAAGGGTCAGATAAATCATTGAAGTTGTGAAGAGATGCAAGTGGAGAAGGGCAGGACATCTGGAAATTAAATTTTGAAACGTGAACGATAGCTCGTACACGTATTTTACCAAATTGTGATCAGATAGTTACCGTATGCGCTCACCTTACGGTCTGGTTCAAAAATTGACCTCCTGACAAGGAATACAGATGGCTGATGATGATGGTATAATATCACTACATACCATAACGAATCCATATCTGAATATTATAAATGTTCTTGTAATATATTTCAGCTTTTTTCCTGCTCTAGAAATATTTCTTTTTTCAAAATTTGTAGTTAAAAATACTTGTAATATTACTTATGTATAAAAATAAATAGCCAAAAAAATAGGTTTGGAGGGAAGATATTTCAAAAAGAAATCTTTTTTTTTGTTATAAATTACAAGCATGAAAAACTGCAGACAAAAAGCAGATATTATCATTAAAAAAAAATACAGGAGACTACTGCTTTAACATTGGCTCACTATATGATAAAATCGTTTAAGGATGGACTCTTTAAACAGAACTCGTGTTACATTTATGGGTGCCTACACAGAGCAAAACTTTTTTTTTTGTCAATACTTACCTATATACCTAAGGTTAAAACGCACACCGTCAATAAGAATTACTCTATATTTATCTAGTAGTACATCATTTTCTCTACTTCACATTAATACAACATCATTAAAAGTGTTCCACAAACTTTGATAATAAAGAATGATATCACAAAGACTGTCCAAACATGAGATTCACGTAACTTTAATCGTTTTACATGATTTTCTTATTTTATACACCTACAATAAGTACTATTCATATCTGGTGTCTCCTAGAGTAGTGAATTAGATCTCTTATTGTTTAAGAATTATACTTCTAATCTCACAAAGTGTTCATAGCAGTGAATGTATTTTTTAATTCATATACAAAAGGGCTAAGAAACATTGTTTGATATGAAAGAAAACAAATGGAACACAACACAAGAAAACCCAAATGAGCAAGCAGAAAGCCCTCCCTTTTACAGATCCTACAACTTATTATTTTAGTTTTCGCTTATTGCTCAGTATTTCCTATAAACCAGTATTTCTTTGATAGAAGCTAAATTTGTGTTGGTAAAAGAAAAAATATCAAGACTAGAATTTTAGGTATAACATCGACCTTGTGAATTTTATAAAAATACTCGCTGTACATGCAAATTACAGGATAGAACCTGTTAACACCGCATATTAGAATTCCTTATCCTACATTATTTTATTACTGTAACATTGTATTTTTGCAACTAAGCGCTATTGTTTACTTGAATGTAATTTTATTATTTTAACGACAGTCTGATATATCTGTTCAACGAGTTAACACTTGAAATCTTTCTTAATTTTTGTACTTGCAGTTAAATAAATAAAATATAGTTTTAAAAAGTGTTTCTAATTTCCTATATTTTGCATTTATTGTTATCCTGAAAGAGAATGGCGACATACGTCAGTTAATGGATGACAAGACAAATGGAAGAGTAAAAGTAGCAAAGAAACTAAGAAGGTGCTATCCTCAAAAAAGCAACAGATGGAGGTGTAGTAGCTCCCAAGTAAGGCCGAGTAACTCTAGGTTTTGCATTAGTTTCAACAGTTTACAATCTAAAAACACCAAAAAGTCTTCTACCATTGTCAAATCCTTAAAATAATGTAAAATAATATTATAACATGAAGCACCACTGATTCAGGGTACTCTATTATGTGCCATTGGCTGCCGGTTTAGGAAGAATTTCAGATGTTTCGAATTATTTACTTTAAAAATCAGAATTTTCAAAAATGGTTTTCAATTTGGTTTAATGATTCTACCTACCGTTAGAATGATGAGCAATAAGAATTACCCTATATTAACGTGGATGGAACTTAAAAAAGATGTCATGGCACCCAGAGAAGGCAAGCAGCAAAGTTCAGAGCATCAGTAGCTCAAATTTTAAAGTTAAACAAAATTTAAACTTGATATCCTGCTAGTTTAAATCTTTCACAACGGATCCATTTTCAAATTTCAAAGTCATAAAAAAGATTTTTTTTATCATTAATATTGATATATAACTGCATAAGTAAGATCAGCAATGAAACCTTTCAAAAAAAAAACATGATCTTTGATTTTTAAAACTCGAAAATGGAGAATGTATAAACTCAGTCAGAGTGAAAGGGTTAAATTAAAAAGTGTCAGCTAGCAAACTGTATTAAATAAAACATTAATTCTATAGTCACTTGAAATAAAAAAATATATTTTCTTAAGTACACGCCTTATACATTAGTGTATTTTCGTTAGTACAAGCAGAACATGGGTTAGTAAACGCTAAAGTGCAAAAAATACTGTTTAAAAGAGCATGTACAGAAAATTACTTGTGAACAAATAAGGTTCACAAAAAAAACTTCCTAATTAATCACAGATTAGTTACATTAAAATTAATATTAAAACATATATGTATTATTACAAAACTTTAAGATTTCTTTTTTCGATTTATATATTACATCATAGAATAAAAATATACATCCACAAACATGACATAAATACATAAAGTTAATAAATATAAAATTCTTATAACAGAATGTATAAAACTTCAAATTATATAACAAACTAAAATAACTTTACACAAATTGAATTTCATTTTATACATCACAAGCATTGTGTTTTCTGGGTGTTGTCATTAAAGGTGCATTACCATCTGGGTTTCTTAGTTGAAAGAGTGTGCTACGAGGTCCAACTGCACTCTGAAATAATTCAAATATAATAAATATAAAAACTTGTAAAAATAGTATTCAAATTCGTACCTTGAATTCTTCATATTCAGTTGAAGTAGACTGATTTTCATCTACTTGCATAAGTCTTCTAGAAAATCGCCTTCTTTTCCGTTCAAGAGAAGTTCTGGAACTGCAATGTAAATGTGTTCTATCATTAACTTTTAGTTTAGGTGGTGCTGTTGAAATCCCTAAAAGAATCACCCATGAATTATTTTAGTAAGAATCCTTAACTATCACACTAATGCAATTCTTACCTTTTCCCCTATTTTGAGCAATTGTTTTTTGACGCTTGCTTGTGGAAACCTGGGGGGTTAAACCTTTTCTTTTCACAGACATTGGAGTCTTTGCCAAATTTAAGGTGCTACCAGCCAAACTCGTATAAGATTTTGCAGGGGTCAATGTCATTTCTTTTTGTTGCTTGCGAGCATTAAGCTTTTCCAGTTTTTCTTTTTCCCTAGTTTCATGACATTTTTCAATCAAATCTTCAACCTTTTCTCCCCAAATGAGAAAAGGTCTTCCATTTTTCTCTTCAAATTTGGTTGCTAATTCGATTAGGTGTTCTTCAATTTTTGGTAACTTTTTATTTATTGTGTTCCTTTCCTTTTCTTCTTTTAGCAATTCACCGCCCCTATTTTTGTATCTATCTTTCGAGCATGCCTTTTGCTCAATTTCAACCATTCTGTTCCATAATTGCTCCCGTTTGTCATTTAATTCAAATATTTCCCTTAAAATATCAGTCATAAGATTTATACAATAATGAAAATATATTACTTACTTATTTTGTTCGTAAAATTTTTTTAGTTTGTTTATCTCTAAATCGTGATGAGATAACAAATCTTCTGTGAATAAGGTATCATGATAGTAGTAAAATCCTTGCCTTTGAGTCACAGTGTACCTGCACTTATCCCATAATTCTTTTATTTCACGCCTAAGTTTCAGAACAAATTTCTAAAAAAAAAAGGTCAGTGTTTATATATTTTATGGAGTACTTTCATATAACTTACTTCAATGTTAGCTTTCTTTTTGTCCTCACATCGTTTGACTTCTTTTCTTAAAGCAGTTACTTTGTCCATTGTAGACGCTGGCAATTCTTGAGTAAAAGAATCGTATCTACTTAGATCTTCTTCTAAAATACCCCACAAAGCGATTATTTTTTCTTGAAGTTCTGATATTTCAATTTTTATTTGATCTAATTGATTTGTCAGAGTTTCATGCAAGTTTTTCAGTTTAATCATATTTTTATTGGTCACCATGAATAAACTGTCATCAGAAGAGAAGATAATCTTTTCAAACTCTAAGCTTGGCTTAAAATTGACTTCTTTAGCCAAACTAATAATTTCACATTTCAAAAGCAAAAATTCATCTTCTCTTTTGAATTTTTCAGTCTCAAGATTTTCAATTATTCTCTCATATTCTTGAAATTCCTCTTCTGTTGGAAGAGGAGCATCTGCATCTATTATAGGTTCTGTGCCAAGATTTTTGCATAATTCTTGTTCGCGTTTTTGCAGTTGGTAAAGTTTCTTCTTTTTCTCTTTTAATTCTTTTTCGTATCTACGATGCAAAAGATAATGAAACAATTTACAGCATAAATTGATTAAAACTTACCTCTTAACCATTTCCTTCAAGTATGCTTCTTCTTTATATAATGACATACACTGCGACCCATATTGAGGCATTTTTATTCTGAGTTCCTTGCAAAACATTGCTGACTTTTCCAAGAGAACTTCTATGTTATCCAGAAGTTTTGTTTCCATGTTGGAAGCATCTTGCACCATGTCATCATAACACTCAGACATGTGTTTAGTGAAGATGGTCAACCATTCGTCCCTTTCCTTTTCTTCAAGGCCCATTTTGTTTATAATGGTGCAAAACTTTCTTACACTCTCCTCACTTAAACGGAAAACTTTCTCCAGGAATTTTTCAACCCATAGTGTAGTGCTAAAGTATAATTTTTGTTTTTTTAATATATAATTTTGTTGGGTGAAAAGTGGCTGTTAGTCGAGTGTTTTTGATAAAATAGAAATTTCATATGAAGGTTTTTACTTGGTTGTTTTAAAACAATTTTAGTTGACAAACTATCTCAACAACTAAGCATAAAATGTATATAAAAAAAATGTAAAACAAATTACAATGCTGGCTGGCTTGTTAAGACTTAATTTTTTTCTCTGAAACCTTGAACAAGAACATACTGTAACATATTGAAAATTAAAAAATGAATATATTCTTTTGAATTTTATAGGTAAAGTATTTTTTATAGTTTTATAAAACAGCAACAGTATAAAAACAACATATACAGTAACAATACTAGATGAAAATTTATTTGAATGTAATGTAATGCCCTTCAAAGGGAGGAGTCGTAAAAGGCATTTGTTGCCTAAACAGACAATAAACTGTGAAATAAATTAAATATAACACTTACTCCGAAGTCATAGCGATTAAATAACTGCACTGGAACTAATTAAATCAATTTATTAGAAATATTTTAATAAAATTTCTAAAACGTAACGTTTCTGACGGTTGCAACAAGTATAATAATTTTCTGAATTCAAAAGAGAACAATGCTTTGTTCCTATTGGTTTCTCTCCTTCTTCTTCTTCTTTTTCCGTGGTTAGATTGGACTAATGTCTAAAAAGTCAAATGCCCATAATCAAGTGAGTTGAGGTGTGCTCTGCTAGTATGAATTATGATTATTGAAAAAGTAATAGTTAGTATACGTACATAAGAAAAACAAGAAGGATTCAAACATCTATTATACCATCGGAAAGAAAAGAACAAGGACATTTTCTTCACGTTCGGGGGGCTCTCAGAACGACTTTATGAACACACTGCAAGAGGGCCCAAGTAAGTTTAAGGGTCAACAAAAAGTTAACGTCATTCATTTTATTTTCCTCATGCGCACTGCATTCATAAAATAGAATTTAAGTTGATGACAAATGTGATTTAAATTTAAATGAGTTTATAAATTTAAGCCAATTTGATGTGAGAAATAATTAGTCTATAGACCTTACTATTGTTTGAGGCGAGCAGTTCATGTAGATTTAAAGGTCGTGGCAATGAATTATTTAATCTAGAATAAAAATGCGAAATTTCCTCCTGGTGATTATTGCATTCCCAAAACACATGTTCTATGGTGCCATGTGCTCCAGAAACACAACGCGGAGAGTCTATAAGACGGAAAGAGTAGAGTCTCTCTAGAGTGTTTCAGTGGCCTACACGTAGTCTGTTTAAATAAACATACTCAAGTCTATTGTTCAAAATAATTGAGTCTATCCAAGGAGACGGACGAGGGAGGGATTCAATCCTTTTATACCATGCTCCTTTGTTTTGCAGAGCTATCGTCCAGCATCTACGCCACCTCTATAAGAATCCACAACTATTAAATAAATATAGACAACACTCTTTCATAGCTATGCGGCACATATATCGTGCCACTAGATGGCGTTACTCCTGTTGTTGCTGTTTGTTGTGTAGTTAGGGTGGGTTAATGACTTTTTTAGTCAGACGCCCAATTACAAGTGTCATGAGTGTGCTCTAATTTAATTTAAAATCTGTTTATGTG
>JAUIMW010001246.1:0-13183 GCA_033557785.1 Enochrus cinctus
CCGAGACTTGTACAATTTTACCGCCCGAAGTGCTCATACCTGTGTGCATATTTGAGATTTGACAAAAGTAAGCCATAAATCAAAATTTGATAGTGGAGAAATGTTATATGTGTTTCGGGAGGTAAGATTACATGTCTTGGACTTTATTTCGCCCTACACTTACTACCCCCTTAATGCTTAAATAACAATTCAAAAGTCGGTACTCTTAGCATTCTAGATTTGAAAAGTTTGATTAAAATAAGATTTAAGCTGGTTCGATTGAAAAAATAAAGAGAATTTAGATCGTTATGTTAAACGATAATGCATGTACAAGATCAAGTTAAACAGGTATTCAAACTTCGTTGCATCCTAGTTTCTCATGCGTGAGTCCTTAACTATATTTTACAAGACGACTCAAAAGAAATTTTTGTTACAGCTTCAAGCTGAAAGTTGCTACTGATAATAACCCTACCACGATCTGGTTTTGCTGAAACTGAAAATAGGATCTTCGTGAAGTTAGAATCCCACAGGCTAACTGCATACTAAAGTCTGTTAAAAATGACAGAATTTGAGATGCATTCCTGCAAAATGTCGAAGAAAATTGAACATCCACCATATATAATATGATTTATTATATTTTTTTTAATAAAAAAATCTTAGGAGAGGGATTATCTTAAGAACCAGCAATAAGTAGCAAGCAACTAAAATAGAACATTTCAAAATATAAACAAAAAAGTTAAGAAATACCAAAAATCTATGTAAATTTTTTATTTTCTTGACAATAATAACAAAGTTGGTCTTGATCACTAGACGTACGTACAATCTTCAACACACAGAATTAGAAAGTATACAAAAAGTTACAAAAATTCTAATCACAGGTTTAACAGTTTACATAATAAAAAAGTGAAACTCACGACTTTAATCGAATTAATAAATGAAAAAAAAAAACTGAAAAATAAAACTACAATACACTTCTTAGTTTAAAGTTTATCTTATTTTTATTTCTTAATTTGGAATAGACGTTACAATTCGTCGTGCACATCATCATGATCACTTAGTTCTTCTCTGCATGCAGCGGGTGTAACAAAGTCAAAGTGATATTCACATCTGTTCGGCTCAGACACCGAAATCAATTTATTTTCACTACCACAACCGACTGTTACTTTAGTGGATCTTGTAGGACCATTCCAGCAAGATTGACCTCTTTCATACATCATTGTGCTGTACTTATCATCTTCAGTTCCTATCCATTTCGACCATGTTCCCAATCTTGTGTCGCTACCCCCTGACTTTTGCTGTTGTGTTGCCTTGTCGAAAGGACATAATTTATAGATATATTCATAGTCAGTATACGAGAAGCACTGTCCTTCTAAAGAAGCAAATTCTTCATCAGGACCGTAATCTTTAGACAAATAACTTTCAAGTCTCGATATTTCAGATTGGATGTCTCTCAAAGCATTTTCAGCGGTGTTATATTCGTTGCGAGCATTAGTAGCATCATTGACAATTCTTTGAGTGTCTTCATCGTAAGGTGGAAGAGCTGGAGGTTCTTCATCCTTTCTTGGTGGTTCTGGTTCTTCAGGAGTTTCTTCTTCTTCTTCCTCTTCTTCTCCTTCGTAGGGTGCATCTCCACCTATAATTAAATAAGGCTTTAATTATTTCAATTAAAAAAATTATATTAAAACTACCTTCAGTATCTTGATCCTCTTCATGATGTTCTTCATCTTTTTCTTCTTGCTTTTCTTCTACATGTTCTATATCTGGAGGTTGGAAGTTTCCTTCCTTCTTCATCAGGAAAGGCTTAATTTCCGGCCAAGCTTCTTCTCTAAACTGTTCTATGGAAATAATAGCATCTTTTCCATTCAAGAAAGTTCTAGCTTCATCTTCACTAACTTGTCCATCTCCGTTTATATCATATACTTCATCTAATTGAATCTCACTAATGTCTACCTTTCCGTCGTGGTCTCTATCTAAGTTGTCAAAAGCATCAAGAATTTCATTCTCAGCTTTTTGTTTCTCATAGATGGTTTGTGCTTTTTCCTGGAACTTTGCAAGAGCTTCGCTTTCAATATCTTCGAGTTGTTTCTTGATAGCTTCTTTTTCAGTTTTCACTTTTTCAGCTTCTGATTTGTTCTTTTGGAATTCAGCTAACTTTTCTTTTGCTTCTTCCTTAAGTCGTTTTCCTGGAATATCACATATTATTAATTTGGTAAAATTTTGAAAATAATTAAGTTAAGCGAAGCAGCATTGTTACCTTTTTCCGATAATTCAGCACGTAACTGTTTACCAGCTTTCATGAGCTCCGCTCGTTTTTGGGCCTCTTCCCGAGCAGCTCTGCCCAAAATTTTACAATTATTGACGCAATTGGCATTCTTATTGGCATATTCATCCGAAGCATCACAGCAATCACAAACGCCATCGTTTACTCGAGAAGAAGCTATGTTCAAAGGTTTATGGCCAGCATTTGTGCAATGGAAGCTCCCATGTGGACAAGCTGATGTGCCAGGTTCATCACTGGCGTCAGGACAATCGCAATAGTCGTCATTTACTTGTGTAAAGGGAATAGTGAGGCTGCCATCAAAGCATGTAAAATCCTTTTCTGGATTGTATAAACTTGCCCTAGATAACGACACTCCTCTTGGTTTAGGTATTTCTGACGTCGAAATTTCACAAATTATTATTAATAGCAATAGAAAACAATTGGCAATTTTTAATTTTAATAGTCGATCCATTGCCGATGACATTTCTAACCGGCTCGACAGGTGCTCTGATTGTGGTGTGAAGTTAGCTGATTGTGACACGTCAAATGTCAACGTCAGTGGGAGTAAATTCATTGAAAACTCGTTAAATTGCATTTAAGTTGCCATAAAAATAAATTTTCATAACCTTTTATTTCGTTACCTTATTTGATAAAGCGCAATTATTTGTTGAACATATAGATTGTGTTTGCTACTAGATCTTGAGTGGTTGCGTGCATGGTAATTTGACGGCTGTCACAATTGACAGCTGTCATTTGTTGATGGTGACAGCTGTCAACTGTCAGTGCCTACACGTGTTATATGTACATAACACACAACTCCACTGATTTAATTTTTTTAAAACCTTTTATATGATTCTGCAATGATTTCTGATGATGAAGAAACTTTTACACGTGAATTTGACGTAGATGTTATCGACAAAACTTTAGTTTTTCATCAAAAAATTGTAGGGGACGTAAATTGCGTGGTGTGGGATGCTGCTATAGTTTTAGCAAAGTACTTGGAGGAACTGTATAAAAAAGACAAGAATTATTTTCTTGGAAAGAAATTCTTAGAATTAGGGGCTGGTTTGGGGTGCGCTGGATTAACTGCTGCTTGCTTGGGGTGAGTGTTGGCCTTAAAGCTGATACAACAAATGATATATGAAATACTTTTCTAAACCACTTGAGAAATTTTCTTGCAGTCAAATAGATCGAAGTAGAGTGGCTAGCATTTGTACACAAATGACTCGAAGAAATAAACACATCCATGAATAATATTAATATCGTAATTTTTACATTACACCAAACTGAAAATGGTAAATAATTACTGTGTGAAAAGAGTCTGTTCTGAAATTAAAATTTTTAACAACCCAAAACTAGGTCAAATTTATAGGATAGGCTGATTTGCTTTTTTAAGATATTAGCAAAATAACAAAGAAAAACAGTTTCTAGAATAAAAATAATATATTTTGCAAAATCATAATTGTATAAGGCCACACCTGCGTATCAAAGTACTTTTGTTCTTATTGTATCTTAAGAATGATTGTAAAAAATCTTATCATTAAACCTATGTTAGCAATATACAAGTAATTAATAAAATTTTGTTTTCATTTGTAGCGCTAAATACCAATGATCAAAGAAAGAAAATAAATTGAGTTTTATTACATATGCCTACATTGCTACATCCTTTACTTACACTACCTTAAAATTAATTTCAAGCGTATGTTGACAAGACAAGCAATGAGGATATGCATAAACAAAAAAAAAATGTGGTGGAGCTACCATATGACTTTCTTTTCTTAAAAATTGACTATTTTTCCCAAAAGATAGAAATATAGTTTATATAAAAAGAACTCAAAATTACATAAAATATATGGTTAACAAAAAATTGATAAAAATGTCATAAATCCAATAATATTACATTTGATTTTCTTTAATTAACTAGATTCGAGTCTTTGCAATGTTCAGCTATTATAAGTACTGCAATTCTAAAAAGTTTTAAATGTTAATCATTGTAGCTTCAAAATTATAAACAATGAATCAGGTATCATTAATTTCTGATGTAAATTACTTACATCATTAAATAACCAAGGTTATAAATTAATATATTATTTGTAACAATAAAATAATATTTACTAGAATATTTTTCTAAAAAAAACTATCAATGATGCATGGTATTTAATTCTATACAAACATTTAAAAGCCTGATCGAAATCGGTTAATAAATAATTTCAAAAAACACATTCTTAATAACATTGACGCTTGATATGACTCTTAAGGTTGGTTTACGGAAATAGCACTGTTAGAACTAACAGAGACAGCAATCCATAAATGACAATAATATATGTGTTTCTAGCAAAAGCATTTGTTGCAAAACTTCATGAAATATTAACTAATGATCTTGAAAAGTGTGGAATAAGAGGTATGTGCAGAAGAAGAACTATCTCTAAATACTAGCAAATAAGGTACAATAAAGTGTAATACAGACTATATGAACAGTATAGTGAGATATCGCAGGTCCTGAGATAGCGAGATGAACAATGGTGAAGCTCAGGAGATTATTTTCTTGTTCGTGGTTCTTTGATGTTTTGTTGCATATGCAAGTTTTATAATAAGGTTGGCAGTTGCCTAATATGTATTAAGTGCATCTCACTGTATCATAAAAGCTGTGCAGCTTGAATCAAACTAAAAATCACAGGTGGAAGATGTATAGAATATCCTGATTCTAAAAACAAGGAAGGGGACACATTGGGACCTCTCCAGCTTTATGGGAAGCTTTTATTGTGCAAAGAAAAAACTATTAAGGACAAGGAAGAACTGCTTCATACAAAAAAAAATATGTAAAGAAATAGAACAGGCCTGCTCCTAGAAATCTTGGCAGCTATATACGAAATTTGCAAGAACAGATCACTTCTCAGAAGGTTCCGCAAAAGAATATAGATGCAAAAATTAGCAATATGCCTAAAAAACACCAAATGATTATAAACAAAACATGAATGATGGAGTTAGAAAAGTTGATAAAAAAATAAAAACAAATCAGACGGAAGGGGTCTCTTGTCTGTGCACTGACTGATCTGCTGGATTTGTTAATGGATCCACTAACATGGCCAAAGGGTATTGCTGTAAGAAGGTATCATTTTTCGAGAGCTGCTGACAATGGTGTACAATTTTCTTTGGGCCTTGCTTTTCACAGAAGTCAAAGAGGTTGAAATATAATAATCATGTTATCGTCTATTGCCACCCATTATTCAAATTTGTTTGTTGCCATGTGGGACGGCTGAATATTTAAATTTTCATCAGTTATGTCTTCTTTAAAAAACCTACCATGTATAAGACTATTTTGTATTGTCTTTTCTCCAAGACATTGCAGTAAGAATTATTGTATAGTTAATTCATTTGCTCTTTTATTTTAAATTTTCTTCATGTTTTTTTAAAATTTGTGCACGGATTTATTTTCTACAGTATGTCTTTAAAGTTCTTATTATTCCTTGGTCCAAGTTGTAGGATAGATGTATTGGCTGGTAAAAATATCAATTATATATTTTTTAAAGTGCAATTTTTATGTGCGGTACAATTTTCCAGCGTATTGTCCCACCAAAACCAGTGGTTAAATATGAGTAAGTCATTGAAGCATTTTTGTTTGAATGATAATCAACAGTAACATTTTTGATACCCTTAAAACACCAAGGATTCTTGCTCTTGCCAATCACAACAAAACACTGTTATTCTATCTTTTGATATCTTACAGCCTATTGCACTATCATTTTTAAATACATAAATAAGAATGATCTGGGAAAGTGCAATAACTCTCGTCTGCATAGCAATCTTTCTCTTTCTATTCAATTTTCTGTACTTTTAAAATCACCATCTTATTTTTAACACATATTCTTTTTTCTTTCAACAATGTTCTTCAACTTTCTGGCGCATCATTGTGTCATCTATGCGAGTGTCTTTTTCCTTATATCCTTTCCTTGTCACCTTTTTTATACATTGAGACAACTACTAATTCTTTAAATCTTTTCAGGAATACACCTGTTGCTATATCTAAATTAAAAATATGTTTTAGTGGCTTTCGTAAATAACTATTATATAACTTTTAATGCAATCAACCAATTCTCTTTTCTTAGGGAACCTACTTTTTAATTTTAATAAATAAAAAATAAAATAATAGTATTTGCCATTTGTTATTTAAAATTTTTTCATTGACAATTTGAAACTTAGAACCATATCAAATGGAAATTATTTAAGACTGTCTCGAGAAATGATTGGAAAGAATTAATTAAAATTATAAATAATGTGCTCAAAAATTATGTCTTCTGCCTTTCTTCTTCATTTTACAATCTGTTTTCATTCTTTACTGCATTTTATTTAAATATTCATCTAGCGACTACTTCCTAAGTGTAATGTTTTAAATCTTAAAATTTTGTATTTATTTTTTTTTGTTAGGGCAAATGTAACATTAACAGATCTACCAGAAGCTTTACCACTGCTAGACAAAAATATAAAAGAGAACAAGGCCATAATAGAAGAGAATAATGGACATGCTTCATCAACAGAATTATTATGGGGCAAACCAATTGAACTAAATATTGTGCCTGATAAAATTATTTTAGCCGATTGCATTTATTACAAAAAGGTAATAAAATGTTTTATAATTATTTTTTAATTTTATCACAAGCCTTTTTTAGTCTATAGAACCACTAGTCAATACTCTCATGGAATTAATGGGTCCAAATACCGAAATACTATTGTCTCAGGAGATGCGTGAATCAGAAATACAACGGAATCACTGGGAATATTTTTTAAATTGCATACAACACCATTTTTCTGTGTATTATATTCCAATAAATGAACAAAATAAATTTTTTTCAAGTCCTGACATTAAACTTATTAAGCTTAGAAAAAAAAATTATACTTAACATATGAAACAAATCTTGTAATGCAAATATGTACAATTTTATATCATATAATGTACAATTCTATTTCATACAACTGAGCATTTTTACATCACAAAAATGTACAATTTTATAGTGCTTATTTATTTACAATTTTGTAAAACACCATATACACAAGTACACTAAAGATTTTATAATGACGGCTAATATTTATTTTAAACATCCTTTTTCCTGGTCCTTATCTATACATTTTTATCTTTTCTTGATTCCATTTTATATGACACATTTTTGTGAAATGCAACCACAACAAAACTGATAGTTGCGTTTTCCCCAATTCATTTTACCTCACACTCGCAAAATGAATTTTGTGTCTATAAACAATTTCATTTTTCTGATTTTAATTTCATTATCTAAAGGTAATTTAAAATTTATTATTAACATAATTACCTATAAGCATTTTTTTCACAGCAATTGCGCACAAAAACCTAAAATATTACGAGCTAATTCATGCAGATGCCATCGCTCACAAAATAGTAAAGCGAGGAATACAAGAAAGTAATCACCCTTTCAATAAAATTAAAGAAATCTATTTGAACACATTGGGGAAAAATTTTCGTCTAATTCTAACTCCAAAAAAAGAACTATTTCATTCAAACTTCATAGCCGTTTCTAAAGATGAATATCACAATGAAAATCCCATCATCATTGGTAATGTAATTTTTTCCCCTTAATGTTATTCTATTTCTTATCAAATTATTCCAGACACCGACACATTTTTCGATGGCCGTGTTTTTGGAGAAACAAACTCAAAAGCAAATATGCATATCGAGGAAGGAGTTATTACAGGTTCAATACATTTACCCGAAGAGTCATATCACATTGAGGTCTCTAAAATTTTTTTAAATGTGCCGATTTTTAAATAAGTTTCTTTTCAGCCAGCGTGGCGACATTTCCCAAATGCTGAGAAAAAGTTGATGATTTCATACAAGTCTTCAGACGTAATACATAATTTTGCAAACGAAAACGATACCAGGCGATGTGGCTCTGACACTACCGAAAATAATTACGAAGACGTTTCTTACTATCATCGCTCAAAAAGAGATGTAATGGAAAATTTCGTTACAAATAAAACCAAGTGCCCGTTGCTTTTAGTGGCAGATTATAAGTTTTTTAAAGGCATTGGAAATGATACGAAGTATGTCGTCAATTATTTAGTAAGTATATTCCCCAACCAGAAATAAAGTTGGTAAAAATTTATTTTTAGATAAGTTTAATACATCATGTTGATGATATTTTCATAAAGACAAATTGGCAAAATTTTAACATGTCTAATGGTTTTAAAGATATGGGATTTGTTATAAAAAAAATAATAGTTTATGAAAAGGAAACGGTAACGGACATAGGCAAAAGGCACTACAACATGCGAGCAAAATTATGGGATGTTAACCAGTTGTTGGATGCTTTCTCAGAAGAGTTAGAAAATCGGAACTTTTGCTTGGGACATTTGTTCACTTACCAAGTTTTCAACCAAGGTACAACTATAGGGCTGGCGAAATTGGGCGACCCAAATAAACCAGCAGCAGGAGGAATTTGTAGTAGAGGTGTAAAAAACTTCAACATAGGCCTGACTACCGCTGTCGATCACATGAAACAGGAACATTTGTTCAAACAATATGTATTATTACTTGCGCATGAATTTGGCCATAATTGGGGAGCCGACCATGACCCGAAAATATGCAAAGGTGAAAGCTCTTGGAACCATTACATAATGTACACTTATGAAAATCAAGGAAGAAGAAAAAATAATTGGGTATATTTTTAATGTTTGTTCAGAATGGTTAAACAAAGTAAATGTATTTTCAGATGTTTTCACAATGCAGTATAGATTATATAAGAAGAGTTCTGATAGCAAGGTCCAAAGATTGCTTTATAGAACCGTCAAAGACTTTTTGTGGAAACTATAAAATTGAGGACGGGGAAGACTGTGACCCTGGTATATACCAAAATGATCCTTGTTGCGGAAGCAACTGTAAATTTTTGAATGGAGCTGTTTGCAGTGACAAAAATTCACCTTGTTGTGAAAACTGTCAGTATAAAGCTAAAGATAAAAAATGCAGGAATGCTAATGCAGACGTTTGTCAAGCAGAAGCTGTGTGCAGTGGAGAAAGTATTGAATGCCCTGACAGTTTACCATTACATGATGAAACAAACTGTTTTGGTGGCGGGAAATGTTATAATGGTACCTGTTCATCATATTGTGAAATAAATGGCCTGCAAGATTGTATGTGTACAACAGGTAATTTCTAGTAATAATTATCTGTAATTTTACTTTTACTCTCATGTTTCATATTAACCTGAAAGTGGTAAATTTTTGAAATAAAAGACCATTTGTCATTAAAAAAAAATTTTTAATGGAAAATTATTAAATAATAAGTTATGTATGTAACGGATGATATTCCAGTAGCATATCTCTCATTACAAAACAAAATATTTTTGTTAAATAGTTAAATTATTATGAAAAATATGGATTGATATTTTAAAAACTGTAATAAAATTATTTTGGCTAATTTCACTAACTTTTAATTTCTAGACGAAGATGCCTGTGTTCGTTGTTGTTTAAATGAACAAAATAATGATACTTGTTCGCCAGCAAAATTTCATTATTTTCTACCAGATGGTGCACCATGTTTCAATGGATTTTGTTATAAAGTAAAATTCTTAAAATTGTAATTAAATTTTTTTTTTAAATAATATATATACTTACAGGGTATTTGTAATCAATCAACAGTCGATATGATAGACAGAGCTTGGACAATTAACGACAACGATAAATTACATCCTTGGCTAAAATTTATGAAAGACAATATCGTAGGAGTCACTGTGATAATAACTGCAATTATTTGGATTCCATCTGGTTTTTTGATAATTTTTATTGATAGAAAACGCAGAGAGCACAAACTAATAGAATGGCGTAAAAATCGAATTCGTCCGGCTCCAGTCCGAAGAATACCATTTCCTCTGGAATCTAAAAGTGGTATCAGTCCAAGAAGAGGAAACAAGGTTGAATTTTCACCTACAGAACCGATCATAATAGAATGAAAGTCCAAAAATATTTTTGTGAATTGAATAATTATTATTTAAATAAAATAACATTGATTTATAAAAAAATTGTATAAACAAAATAACAAATATATTGTATTGCAGATTTAAATGCTTAAGATCACAAAGTCTAAGATGATATACTAAGTACATACTGGTAACTGGTAATAATGCTAAAAAATAAGTACGTATGGTAAAAAATCTCATTGAGAATTATTCAGGTATTGAAGGACGCTGCTGCACAGCAGCTGTAGACGGAGCACATCTACGAGGTACTCTAACGTTAATAACCCGTCTAATATCAGAAGGATGTATAAGATCTGTTTTGTTTCTCCACTCCCATCGTCGGCATTCTTCATGACGCCTTTTGCGATCTACATAGCCTATAATACAACTTGCGGGTATCCAAATTAAAGCTGTGACCAAAACAACAGTACCCACAATATTATCCTTCAAAAATAATAATACTTTATTTATGTTAATATCTTCTATAATATCCCAGAATCTTTCAACGACATCTTGAATGGTCTTTTCGCAATTACCCTATAAAATATTTTTTTAATTATTTTTTTTTTGGCATAAATTCTAAAGTTTACCTTATTGCAAAAGCCTTGAATACAAGGGGTCCCGTCAGGAAGGATATCAGCTTGATCCACAGGAAAACATGTTTCATTCATGCTTGTTCTACAACATCGCTTGCAAGCATTTTCAACTAAAAATAAAAATGAAAAATTATAGATTTTTTCATAAGAAATTGCATTTTATAGAACTTACTTATGTCGCACATGCAGCTCTGTAACCCTTGTGTTTCACAATACGGAGTACATTTACCCAGTCGACATTTACCTTTTTCTTGGCAATCTGTGCCATCAGGCATTGGAGGGCTCCTAGGACATTCTGCAGACATCCCAGAGCATTTAGATTCTTGTTCACAAGTAGCGTACTGTGCCTCTCTGCATTTGGTGCCTTTTACCATGTAGTGGCAATTTTGGCAACAAGGTGAATTTTTATCGCTGCATACTGCATCGTTTTTACGTAACTTACAGTCTTTATCACAACAAGGATCGCTGTCTTCTGTTCCAAGTAAACCAGCATCGCATTCTTCCTCACCTTCTACTCTCAAATTACCACAGAAACTCTCTTCTGGTTCGGAAAAACACCGGCCAGATTTGGCTTGCAAAACTTTCTTTATGGATCGAAGAGAGCATGGCGAAAACCGTTTATTGTTTACATCGTACCCGCTAACACTGTAAGTGTACATTAAATATGAGCCTCCCTGGCTAGCACTTGGTGAACATTCGGGTACGTCAGGGTCGTGTTCTGAACCCCAATTGTGGCCAAACTCGTGAGCTGTAACGAGATCAGCTTCTCTAGTAATAACTCGCTGGCCATAATGGTTTCGACTTGAACTTAATCCAGAATTTAAATATAAGGTATACCCGTTTTTGAAATATTCTAAAACATAAATCGAATTATACACTACTCTATAGCTAGGTATCTACATCAATGCGATAAAAGTGCAAGCACGCCATGCAACTGTTTAACAAAGCAGCTAAATCTGCAAAATATAAAATTCGAACAAAACAACACAATGCAGAGAAAACTAACACAACCACTTTTTTGTACCTGGGGTACAGATTCCCCCAACTGAGTTCCTTCTAGGAGATCCAACATAAGCTAAGCCTAGAATACCTCCTTCAAACTTAAGATCCGTGAAGAGGTGTGCTAGGCAAAAATCCTTATGACTATATTCACGACTAAAGACCTGAACAATAAAACATATGAAAACGACATCAGTATTGTTTATAGCATTTCTTGCGTACTGCAAAGCCTATCGATTGCAATGTACATATTTGTTGAATTTTACATTTTATGCGATTGTAAACCTTGCATTATGTTCATGCAATCGTTAGTTAAGCATAATGATAGTAAATATTAAATTAAAAAAAAAATAAATAAAAATAATAACCCTCTGTGCATATCCCTCCATGCGACCCTCCTCTTGGTGAAGATATATATGCTAACCCCAAAACTACAGAATTTTTTGATTTGAATGTTTGATGAGTAAATAAATGAGCAAGGCAGTAGTCCTTGTTAATTTTGTTCCGAGAAAATACCTTTAAAAATAATAAAAAAGAATACAAAATAAAAAATATAAAAAAAAGAAATAAAAAACAAAAATATAAAAACAATAAAATAAGAACTCACACAAAAATATATAAAATGTGATTACATACCTCTAACAAAGTTCTAACATCCCATTTTTCTCTAATCATATTATAATGTGCTTCACCTGCTCTTACTTTGGTGGGGTCGCTGTGAACAACAATTTTTTTTATGACGAATCCCATTCCTTTAAAACCATCACTTTTATCATTGTCTTGCCATATGGTATCATTATAAATTTTATGCACCCTATCAATCAGGCTAATTAAATAATTTATTGTAGTTTTAGTGTTACTGCCGCCCATTTCTTGAAAAAATCGGTAATCAGCAACAAGCAATAACGGACATCGGGTTTTGGTTGGGGTGTATTCATATTGATCTATCTGCCTTTTTTCCCGATGCACTTCAGAAGTCCATTGGCTTGTTTCGTTTTCTAACTCATCATCTATTTCTAATTCCTCTCCTTCTTTAACATACCCGCAAGTTTTAGGGCCTACTTCTCCCGGTGCTAAATGGGAATGGTCCCAGCTAAATTTTATGTCAGAAGCTCGGTACGTTATCATGGATCTGTTATCCATATGAGGTAAGTGCCTCCAGGAAGGCTCTATATGAAAAGTTTCTTCTGGTAAATGAATGGATCCTGTCATTACTCCATCGTTAATATGCAAACTGGCGTGAGAAGTTGTTTCCCCGAATACTCGACCATCGAAAAATTGGTCATGATCTACAAATAAAAAACAAGATTGGAGAAGTTACATAAGCTAAATACAAGTTCAACCGTTATTAACTGTTTATATGTAATATA
>JAUIMW010001247.1:0-13181 GCA_033557785.1 Enochrus cinctus
AAATTTACTACAACTACTAACTTAATATTAATTGGTTTTAGTTAATATTAATTAATTATATGCATGCTTTCAGGCAAATTACATTTTTTTTATTAAAAAAATAATAAATAAATAAATAATATCCATATTTTGTCAGTATTTTTTATTGATATTGTGTAAATACTTACAAATATACAAACTAAATAAAAAATATATATATACAAAAAAATAAAAATATTTATTAATGGACACTTAAAATAATATTTGTTTAAATATTTTACTTACCTAGTTTTATAATAAATTGAGTGAGCTAATTTTATTAATTTTTTAAGTATTTTTAAAGTAATACAAACTTTCAATTTTTATTTTGAGTTACCTGCAACATAAATGACTAAATTAATTACAATAAAAATGTTTTTTTTTATTAAAAATTACCTTTTATTGTTTTGTAAATAAAGTTTATTCCAATCAATACTCAATAATCAAACAGTAGCTGTAAAAAAAATACATTTCTATATAATATGCAAAAGTACCAAAAGAATGTAATATTCATTAATTAATTACAAATTACTTCAACATCTCAATTTGGAATGTCCTCCAGGTACTCCATTCATTGTTTTTCTCTTCACTTGCCTTTGCCTCTGGCCTGACACATCCTCATTGTTATTTGTATTAGTCTTCTGACTTTACAGTCATTAGTTTGTTTTTTTTTTTTCAATGAGTCGAACGCCTATCTGAAGGCAATGAACAACATTTCAACTTCCGCCTTGTATTCATTTGCCTTTTCCACCACCTGCTTATTTGCATTTATCACATCTATTGTTAATCAACTCTACTACTATACCATCCTTTCAGAAGACTCCTAGTCTTGCCGTTTCTACTGCTTTTGATTATTGCAATTACCTTCTCATCCTCCATTCCACTTCATATGCATTCGTCCTTTCTCTCTTCCACTCTTTCCTCCTCATCTCAAAGTAACTCTCTAGAGTGCTGCTTCCAGATATCTCTGTATTCTTCTTCACCTTCTGCTATCTATCCATTCTTATTTTTATTCCTATTCTTCTACCCTTTTTCCCTAGTTGACTAACCTTCTTATAAAAGTTCTTTATGTTTCAGCTGTGGCTCTCCTGTTCCATCTCTCTTTGTTGTTCCTATGGTTTTTATCACTTCTTTTCTTGTCCTTTCCTTCTTGGCTCCTTCTTCTTTTCGATTATTTCTATACCGGTCTTTGCTTGGCTTTCCCTCCGTTACCATTAACTCTTTGCCTACTCTCTCTTTATATTTTTGTCTAATTTCGTCTCTCTCCAATTTTCCTTATGTTTCGTTATTCTTCCTTCTTTTGAAGAATAGTATGTGATCTAAGTGTGTGTGCATTTCCTGGTTTGGAGCTCTCCATGTTACCTTGTGATATGGAGGTACTCTACATTTTCTAAATAATAAATTAATAAATGAAAAATTATTGAAGTTTTTAAACCAATTGATTAGAGATAGATAATAGAGTATCTGCAGGACATTTCATGTACATCAAACTCCTGGTTTTTATTTTATTTTTCATTTCATAATAATATAGGAATATTTGCTGATTTTTAAGAATTAAAAAAAAATACCACGAAGAGGTCTCGAAAACATGGAATGTCCTTCAGAGGCACTATTGTTAACATACTTTTAACTATAAAAAGCTTTAAGGGCGTAAGTTAAAAAGTGTTTCAAGGTTTCAAGGATATAGAATGTCCTCCAGGTATACTGTTACCTTTGTACTTCCAATTCATTTCAAAATACTTAACAACTAACTTAATTTTTTTAAATTTAACTAACTAATAAGAAGATCATAGTTTTCAGTGCACCTGTAGAACATTCCATGTCCCCCAGACTCCCTGGAGTCTGAGATACATAGAGTGTTATCTTTGTACTTCTAATTGATTTCAAAATAATTAACAAATAACTTCATTTCTTTAAGTTAAACTAAACTAAAAAGAAGAACATAACTTTCGGAGTATCTGGAGGACATTCCATGTCCCTCAGACCCCCCAAAATTCTTGATAACACTATTTTTTTAAAGCTTTAAAAAATAAGAATAGCATAATTCATAGAACACCTGGAGGGTCTCAAACCCCTTGAAGGTACTTCTTTTATTATAAAAAAATCATAAAGAAAACTTTATAAAAAAGTATTACCAGAGAGTGTAGTGTACTCTTCTATCTATATAGTTCTAATTGGTTTCAAAATACTTAACAACTACCTGGAAGACATTCCATGTCTCTTAGATCCCCTGGTTATAATGTTTTTATTATATTATATATTGTAAGGATGATAACTGATTTCTAATAACAAAAGAAGAACCATCGGAGAGTCTGTGAGACATAGAATGTCCTCCAGGTACTTTGAAATATATGTTCTTCTTATGGTTTAGTTAAACTTAACAAAATGAAGAAAGTTGTTAATTCCATGTCCCCCCTTGTGATTCTTCTTTTATTTTGTTTCTTACTCAAAAAACAAAACAGGGATTATTATTATTATGAACATTAAAAGAATGGCCACGAAAGAGTTTGAAGACATTAATTTAAATTTTGAAATTTTGAAAACACTTAATTTGTTTAAATTTAATCAAGCAATAAGAAGAACATAAGTTGGTAGTTTTTATTTTATGTTTCATAATGACATGGAATGTCCTCCAAGCACACTTTTAATAACTTATTCTGTATTTGATTACTTTGATTAAATTTAATCAATTAATAAGGACAACGTAAGTTACGGAGTACTCTAATACAATACAAAGATTATTATTATTAACAATGAAAAATGACCGGGGACATGAAGTTTTCACTTGAAACATCAGGAAGGTGGAGAGGCTGCTCAGGTGACAGAATTCCCTTGAATTCATCATCCAGCACTTTATTTTCTTTACCAGTTGATTGTAATGAAACACATAAGAGCCAGAGGGTTAAACAAAGCAAAAAAAAATAGATTTAAATTAAGAATACGTTAATAACAGTATACCTGCAGGATACTTCATGTTCTCAGGCATCAGTGGTCATTCTTTTATTGTTAAAGAAAGAGCACTGGGAAGTCTGGGAGACATGGAATGTCCTCCAGGTACTCCATTTATTGTTTGATTAAATTAAGCTACTATTAATTTAGATTTTAAAATTTTGATAACACTGTTACTTTGTTTAAATTTTATCAAGTAATAAGAAGAACGTTATAAAATTGTAGAGTACCTGAAAGACATTCTATGCCCCCCAAACCTCCTGGTGATTCTGCTTTTATGTTGTTTCATACTCTGATACTATGCAGAGATTATTATTATTAATAATAATTGAAGAATAATCACTAAGGGAATGCCCTCCAGGTACTTTAAAACTTACTTTCTTTTTGTTTCTTAATTTAAATATCCTGATAACACTCTTGTTTCTTTTAAATTTTATCAAACCCAAAGAAGAAAATAAATTAAGTACCTGGTGGACATTTCATGTCGCCCAGACCCCCCGGCGATTCTTCTTCTATGTTGTTTCTTACTTTAATACAATAGAGCGATTATTTTCATTATTATTGACAATAAAAGAATGACCACCAAGAGGCCTGGGGAAATGGAATGTCCTCCGGATATACTGTTAATTTAAATCACGTAATAAAAATAAGTTGTGAAGAACCTGGTGGACATTCATATTTAGAGATCTTGTGCTCGGGGTACCTTTCTTTATCAAGAAAATCTTCTTTGACTTGAATTGTTTCTATTAAATTTCGCTCAAAATGTCAAAAACCATTTCAGAAACTTCTCTTCAAATTTTGACAGGATTACAAAATAAAAATTACAAAATAAAAACAAAGAGTACGTTAATAACAGTGTACCTGGAGGACATTTCATGTCTTCATAATAATAATAATCTCTGTATTGTATTAGAGTAAAAAATAACATAAAAGGAAGACCAGTAGAGTCTGGAGGACATAGAATGTCCTCCAGGTGTCCCACAACTTACAGTCTTCTTATTGAGATCATGAAATAACCTATAGGTATTTCTTTTTCTACAATATTCTTATTGATTGGTTTATCTTAGATAAAGAGTAGTATTTTAAATAAAACAAAGAATGATCACCAAGAGGTCTCCAAACATGAAATGTCCTCCAACAAAGTGAAAATGTTATCAAAATTTTAAAATTTAAATTAAGAATGCGTTAATAACAATATACCTGGAGGACATTTTATGTCCCTAGACCTCTTGGTGGTCATTTTTTATTGCTTGATTAATTTAACGTACTCAAGCAGTTAATAGAACATAAGTTTTGATCCTTCTTAGTTGTTGCTTACTCAAGGGTCTGGGGACATGAAATGTTCTCCAGGTATACTGTTGTTAACGTACTTTTAATTTAAATTACTTTTTACTTCTAAATTTAATCAAGCAATAAAAAGAACGTAAATTGCAGAGCACCTGGAGGATATTCCATGTTTCACAGACCTCATAGTACTTCTTTTTTATAATGTTTTTTACTCTAAGGCAATGCAAATATTTTTGTATATGCCAAAGGATTTGGAGACATAAGATCAGCTCCTCTTTATTTATTGACTAGATGATTGTAAAGAAACACATGACAGTCAAAGGGTTAAACAAAATTTTTACATTTAAACATTAGTCAATTATGTCCTTTTTATAATAATTCAAGGATGTTTACTAATTTGCTAACAACTAAAAAAGAACCACCTGGGAGACTTGGAATGTCCTCCAGGTACTCCATAACTTACATTCTTTTTATTGCTTGATTAAACATAAACAAAGTAAAAGTGTTATCAATATTTTTAAATTTCAATTAAGAGTACTTTAATAACAGTATACCTGGAGAACATGTCCTAGACCTTTTGGTGGTTTCAACAAGGTTTAAACAAATTAAGAGTGTTTTTAAGATTTCAAAATTTAAATTAAGAGTACATTAACATCATTATACCTGGAAAATATTACATGCCCCCAAACCCTTTAGTGGTTATTCTTTTATTGTTGATAATAATCTCTGTATTGTATTAGAGTAAAAAATAACACAAAAGAAGGAGCACCAGGGGGTCTGAGTGACATGGAATGTCCTCTAGGTACTCCAAATCTTACGCTCTACTTATTGCTTGATTAATTTAAACAAAGTAAGAGTATTGTTCAAAATTTTTAAATTTAAGCTATTAGTAATTCAAAAAGAGTATGTTTGATGGACTTCCATCATGTTTTTCTTATTGAATTGATTTAATAAAATATAAATATGTAAGACAGTGAAATGAAAAACAACATAAAAAAGGGTAATCAGAAAATCTAAGGGACATAGAGGTCCTTCAATCACACTCTTTTTAAATCACTATTTAAGCTAAATTTAAAAATTTTGCACAATAGTCTTACTTTGTTTAAATTTAATCAAGTACATGAAAAACATCCCATGTCAATCAGGCTCCCTGGTGGTTTTTATTTTATGTTGTTTTTCACTCATATAGAATATAGAGATGTTGACTCGTTTGTTAATAATAAAAAAAAGGATCACCAAGGAGCCTAGGAGACATGGAATGTCCTCAAAGCATACTAATGTACTCTTAATTTAAATTTAAAAACCTTGAAAAAACTCTAACTTTGTTTAAATTTAATCAGGCAATAACAAGAACGTCTTTCAGGTACTTCACAACTATTTTTTTTCTGATGTTTCAATTACTTTCGCAATGGTCATTTTTTAATAATAATAATAATAATCTCTGTATTGTATTAGAGTACTCCACAACTTACTTAATTCTTGTTACTTGATTAAATTTAAACAAATTGTGTTATCAAGGTTTTTAAGTTTTAATAAAGATTAAATTATTAAAAGTCTACTTGAAGAACATGTCCCCAGACCTCTTGGTGATCTTTTTCTAACTGTTACCAAACATTCCTGTATTGTATATGAGTATACATACAAATACAAAAGAAAGACTGCCATGTTCTTGAGTTACTCCACAATTTACGTTCTTCTTATTGCTTGATTAAATTCAAATAAATTAAGAGTACGTTAAGAACAGTATAACAGTATTAAGAAACAACATAAAAAAAGGACAAACAGAAGGTCTGTAAGACATGGCATGTCCTTCAGTTATTCTGTTTTCTCTTTTACTGTTAAAAATAAGCAAACAATCCTTTATTAATATGAAATGAAAAACAACACAAAGGAAAGGTCACTTAGACTCTCCGGTGATCTATCTTTTATGATGTTTTTCATTTCATATTACAATTGATTTGTATAAATTAATAATCAAGTAATAAGAAGAACGTAAGTTGTGGAGTACCTACAGGACATTCCATGTCCCCCAGACCCCTTGGTGGCCATTCCTTTAATGTTTATAATAATAATCTCTGTATTCTATTAAGAAACAACATAAAAGGACCAACACTTATTTCTTTATTAAATTTATAAAACTAAGATTACTTTAATAACAGTATACCTTTTTACTATGTTTAAATTTAATCAAGTAATAAGAAGAACGTAAGTTCTTGAGTACCTGGAGGACATTCCATATCTCCAGGTCACCCGATGACCCTTCTTTTGTGATTTTTCTTACTCTAATAATCATTATTAACAATAAAAGTGAAGTGCCTGGAGGACATTTCGCATTTCCCAGGCTTGGTGGATTTTTTTATATCGATTTTATTCTACTCTGAGATAAAGGTGTTTATTAATTAAAAAAAGAAAGAACTGTTAGTCTTGTAAGTATATGATTATGGCATTGCTTTAAAGCATCCACATGCTACCTCCATAGGGAAATAATTTCTTATTTACCTCTTGCTGTATTGATGTGTACACATTTTGATAATATATGTGTTTCACTCATCAACAAAAAATTGGTCTGAGATGTATAATCAATTTAAGTTTTTTTGATGAATTTGAATACTGGAAATTAGAAATAGAATAAAAAACAAGGATAAAATATTAATGTAGGTAGTGGAGTACCTGGAGAAACCTATATTTACAGACTGTTAACAATTAAAGAAAAAAATAAATATTTTTACTTTTAAAAACTTGTGAACATCCCTGTATTAATAAGAAATGAAAAATAACATAAAAGAAAAATCCTTATAGTTCAGAAATTTAATTGGCTAGTTAATCTTAGATAAAAACATATTTTTTTTCAAAAGTACATAAAAGAAGGGATGTGTACTCCAAACAAACTGTTTTTAACCTACTCTTTCTTTGATTAAATTTAATCAAGCAATAAGAAGAACATAAATAGAGGAATGCCTGGAGGACATTCTATGTCCTTATTTTATAATGTTTCTTACTCTAATACAATACAAAGATTATTATTATTTTTAACAATAAAAGAATGACCACCAAGGTGTTTGGGGATATGAAATCTTCACTTGAAACATCACCTTGAATTCTTCATCATCCAACTCCTCTTTATTTTATTTATTAGCTGATTGTAACGAAACACATGAGAGTTAAAGAGTTAAACAAACATTTTTTAATTTTAAATCAAGAATATGTTAATCATTATGTATGTGAAGGATGTGTCCCTCAGACCACCTTCTTCTTTAATGCTATTCTTTATTCTGATACAATTCAGTGATGTTTTGCTAATAATAACATCGAATGTCCTCCAGGTACTCTATAACTTATGTTCTTTTTATTGATTAATTAAATTTAAATAAAGAATTATAAAGATTTTATATTTTAAATTAAGAGTATGTAAATAACAAAATACCTAGTAATTATTTTATTATTAATAATAATTTCTGTATTTTATTAGAGTAAGAAACTACAAAAAAAAATCACTAAAGGGTCTGAGGTTACGGAATGTCCTCAAGATATTCTAGGACTTATTATCTACTTATTACTTGATAACTTTAACATAGTCTTATTCCAAATTTTAAAATCTTAACTATACTCTTACTTTGTTTAAATTTAAACAAGCAAACAGAAGAAAGTAAGATCTAGAATACCTTAAAGACATTCCATATCCTCAGACGCTTTGGTGGTCCATCTTTTATGTTGTTTCTTACTCCAACACATTACAGAGATTTTTATTATAATTAACAATAAAAGAATGACCATCTGGGGGCCTGGAAGACATGAAATGTCATTTAGCACACTTTAATTACTATACTTTTAATTTAAATTTATAAAACTTGATAAGTTTTACTTTGTTCACATTTAATCAAGAAATAATAAAAACATAAGTGTGGAGTACCTGGAGGACATTCTATGTCCCTCCAGACCCTTTGGTAGTTTTTCTTCCAAGGGGTCTGGGAGACATGGAATAATTTCCAGGTACTCTGCAACATAAGTTAAACTTAAACAAAGTAAGGGTATTTTCAAGATTTTAAAATTTTAATTGAGAGTACGTAGTAAATAGAATACCTGGAGGACCTATCATGGCCTCAAATCCTTCGTTTTATTTAATGTTATTTATATTTTATTTCTATATAGGGATTATTTCAATAAAAGTCAATTGTAACCATTTATCCTTATATAGAAATAGAATAAAAACAACATTAAATAAAATAATACTGTAGTCAAAGACTGATAAAAATGTAAAGAAGTGAAAAGTTTTTTAGATTATCAAAAAACATTTAACGAAATGTAGAAAGGCTATTGTACTGAAATTCATATAGAAAAAATCAGTTAGATATTGTTAACAAAATTCAAAAATGAATTTTAATTTTATCCATATTATCTATTCTATTTTGAAAGCAAAACGATCTATTTTGATGAATTATCTAAGGATTTACAAAATATATTCAAATTTCAGTAATACACTGCACAACAAAATTTCTTGAAAATAAAACAAAACTTATAAGGTATCCAAATAAAAATAGAAAACATTTGCATGATATTAAAAAAAAAAGTTACTCTTTAACTCATTAGGACATACAGTGAAAATAATTTAATGATTTTTAACTATAAAAAAGGACCTTAAGGGAGTCTAGGGGACATTTTATGCAATTCTAATTTATTTAAAAGAATTTCAAACATTATTTTTTAGTTGAACCAATCAATAAAAATAACATTTAAAGAAAAAAACACATTAGACTGTCTTTTACTGTTAAAATGAGAAAACATTCCTGTATTAGTATGAAATAAAAAAAGAACAAAAAATAAAGATTGTAAGTACTTTTTAAGTTTATGGGGATTTGGGAGACATGGAACTCTTAGTTTAAATTTAAAAATTTTGACAACACTCTTTGATTAAATAAGCAATCAGAAGAATATAAGTTATGGAGTACCTGGAGGATATTCCATGTCCCTGAGACCCCCTGGTGGATCTTTTTTAAGTAGTTTTTCAGTCTAAGAGATATGGAATGCCCTCTAAGTACACTTTAAATAATGTACTCATAATTTAAATATAAAAACTTTGACAATACACTTGCTTTGTTTAAATTTAATCAATAAGAAGAGTGTAAGTTGTGAAGTACTTGAAGGACATATAGAGACCACCAAAGGGTATAGGTGCATGAAATGTCCTCCTGGTACTCCACTTTTTGATGTTTTTCTTATTGGTTAATAAAATTAAAAACAAAGTAAGAAGTCTACTCTACTCTCTGGTGATCTTTTATTTGTTATTTTTCATTTCATATTTATATAGAGATGTTCATTTGATTATTAACAATCTAAAGGTTAGTAATATAGAATGAAAACCAACAAAGAGATCATGGAATATCCTCTAGATATTTTTATTGATTGGTTTATCTTATTTAAAGAATTAATTAAAATTACAATTTGAAATAGAATTAAAAACAACAAGGATCAAAGATTAATGTAGGTAGTGGAGTACCTGAAGGACATTCATTGTCTCCCAGAAACTTGTAGGTATTTATTATTAAAGTCAGTTAACCTCTATATATAGATTCAAGTCAAAAAACAATATTTTTCATTATTTTAATTAGTCTTTTATGTAATTCTAATTTATTTAAAAGAATTTTAAACACTATTTTTTATCTAAGTTTAACCAATGAATAAGAATTTATTGTAAATTATACCCTATTTATTATTATTCAAGAATGTTTACTAATTTGCCAAAAAAGGACCACCAGAGGGTCAGGGGGACATGAAATAAGAGTACGTTAATAGCAGTGTAACTTGTGGACATTTCATATCTCCAGACCCTTTTGTGGTCATTATTTTATTGTTAATAATAATAATAATAATCTATGTATTGTGTTAGAGTAGGATTAGAGTAGAAAACAACATAAAAGAAGAACCTCCAGGGGTCTGGGAGACATGGAATGTCCTCCAAGTACTCCACAGCTTATGTCAATTATAACCATTTATCCTTATATAGAAATAGAATAAAAACAACATTAAATAAAACAATACTACATTCAAAGGCTGATAAAAACGTAAAATGTAAAGAAATGAAGAATTTTTCTTAGATTATCAAAAAACATTAATGAAATGTAGAAAGACTAATGTAAAGAATTTTAGAAATACTAAATCTATATCATACAAAAAAATTCAAATTCATATAGAAAAAATCAGTTAGATTTTGTTAATAAAATTCAAAAATGAATTTTAATTTTACCCATATGAAGTTCAAAAAACATTTTGGTCAAGCTTTGTGAAAAATCTGTAGATTACTTTTCTATTTTGAAAGCAAAAAGATCTAATTTGATGAATTATCTAAGGATTTACAAAATTTTACATTTTCATTTTTTGTCCGTGTAGAGATATTCAAATTTCAGTAATACATTGTACAAAAATGTATTCTAAAAAAATGTTTTCTTTAAAATATCCAAATAAAAATAAAAAACATATGCATGCCATTCAAAACTCTTAGTTTGAATTTAAACATTTTGACAACACTCTTTCTTTGACTAAATTTTATTAATCAATAAGAATAACGTAAGTTGTGGAGTACCTGGAGGACATTCCATGTCCCCCAGACCCCCTGGTGGTCTTTTTTATGTTGTTTTTCAGTCATATACAATATAGGAAGATTGACTAGTTTGTTAACAATAATAAAAGGATATACAAGGGGTCTGAGTGATATGGAATGCCCTCCAGGCACAATTTAAATAATGTACTCTTAATTTAAATTTAAAAACTTTGATAACACATTTATTTTGTTCAAATTCAATCAATAAAAAGAATGTAAGTTGTGGAGTAATTGAAGGACATATAGAGACCACCAAAGGGTCTAGGTGCATGAATTGTCCTCCTGGTACTCCGCAATTTACGTTCTTCTTCTTGATTAATAAAATTTAAACAAAGTAAGATTGTTATTTTTCATTTCATATTAATATAGGAATGTTAATTGATTTTTTCTTTAATTGTTAACTATCTTTAAATTTAAATACTATAGAATTAAAAACAACAAGGATCAAAGATTAATGTAGGCAGTGGAGTACCTGGAGGACATTCATTGTCTCCCAGAAATCTGTAGTTATTTATTATTAAAGTCAACTAACAACTCTATATAGATTCAAGTCGAAAACAATATTTTTGATTAATTTAATTGATGTCAAGAGTTAATCTTAGATATAAAAAGAATGTTTTTCAAAAGTACATAAAAGAACGACCATCTGGGAATCTGGAGGACACAAAAGTCCTCCAAACACACTGTTTTAACTTACTCTTAGTTTAAATCTAAACACTCTTTCTTTGATTAAATTTAGTCAAGTAATAAGAAGAACGTAAATTGTGGAGTACCTGGAGGACATTCCATGTCCCCCAGACCCCCTGGTGGTCCTTCTTTTAAGTTGTTTTTCACTCATATACAATATAGGAATATTGACTAGTTTGTTAACAACAAGAAAAAGATCACCAAGGGGTTTAGGGGACGTGGAATGTCAATTTTTTTATTAACAATAGAAAAAATGAGCATCAAGGGGCTTCGAGACATGAATGTCCTCTGGGTTTAGTTATATACCTGTAGGTACTTTATATTTTGAATACTTTGATGTAAAGATTTCGTGTTTCTAGACCTGTAAGAAACAGTACAAAAAAAGAAAGAAAAAAAAGGGATTTGGAGGACACGGAATGTTCTGCAGGTACTCTATAAGTGTTTCAGGTCTAGGAACAAAAAATATTTTCAAGTTGTTATTAAAGTAATCTTAATTTTATAAATTTAATCAAGCAATAAGAAGAACGTATGTTCTTAAGTACCTGGAGGACATTCCATATCTCCAGGTCACCTGATGACATTTCTTTTGTAATTTTTCTTACTCTAATACAGAGATTATCATCATTAACAGAAAAGTGGAGTACCTGTAGGACATTCCATATTTGTGTTTATTAATTAAAAAAAGAATGAACTGTTGGTCTTGTAAGTATATGATTGTGGTATTGGTTTAAAGCATCCACATGCTACCTCCATAGGGGAATAGGACATGGAAGTCCTCCAAACACACTGTTTTTAACTTACTCTTTACTCTAATACAATACAGAAACTATTTTGTTCACATTTAATCAAGAAATAACAAGAACATAAATTGTGGAGTATCTGGAGGACATTCCATGTCCCCTCAAGCACTCTGGTATTTTATAGAAACATAAGGAAAATAACATATACAATACTGCATTCAAAGACTGACAATGACCGATAAAATTGTAAAATGTAAAGAAACGAAGAGCTTTGTGAATAATCTGAAGATTAAGTTTTTATTTTGAATTATCTAAGAATTTACAAAATTTCATACATTTATTTTTTGTCCTGTAGCTCTTCTACCCATTAGTTGAGTGTAGAGCTTCCTATTGCTTTCTCAGTCCTTCATGGTAACCACTTTTCATCTTTTCTTCTCCTTCACCACCTTCTCTGCCTCCCCTCCTTCAAGCCCTTTCTCTATGCCTTCATCCATTCTCATCATGTGTCCATACCAGTTGAGCTGCCTTTCTTCTTCTGTATTGCAGTGATTCCCAGTTCTTTTCTAATTTACTCGTTCCTTATTTTATCCAAGATTGTACAGCCCTTTATCTTTCTGTTGCCTGCATCTTTTGTTTTTGTCGTTTGTTCAGGTCTCACTACCAAGCATCAAGGTTGGTCTGTATATGGTCTTGTAGATTTTTGTCTTTATCTTTCTTGTTATTAGCTCGGAAACAAGACAACGGAAAGCTACGACCGCTATAAAAGGTAAAGGAAGGAAGCCAAGGACATGGTGACAGCAGCAAATAGAAAGGCGTGGGAAGAATTTGGACAAAAAAATGGAGAGTGACAGCAAGGAGAACCAAAAGTTGTTTTACGGAGCCCTGAAATCATTAAGGAAGAACAG
>JAUIMW010001248.1:0-13180 GCA_033557785.1 Enochrus cinctus
AATGAATCTTTTCAAACCGATTAAGGCTTCAATTTTTTAAGTTTGCGCAGATTGCAATACTTAAATTAATTCCTCCAGCATCTTCCTAGATATCTAGAGAAATTCTGAAATGCCAAATAAAATAACTTAATGGTGGGTAATTTGTCCTGCGACATTTCGCTATAATAATGTTTTATTTAGGCCAATAAACGGCAAATTATCCTGAGCAGCGAGAGCTATAAAAGGCATTAGCGATTAAAGCCGACGTAATGGCAAATTGGTCAATCGAGCGCAACATGTTTAGAAAAAAGCAAATCTCCGATAATAAATCGGCGGCATCGCTTTGTGGAGATTAGAATAAAGAAGTCACCCGTCAAAAGTGGCGTATTGAGAATCACCATTGCACGGAGCTCGAAAAAAAAAGACCGCTACACACAGTGCGTGAGTAGTCTGCCTCGAAATACTGAAATCAGTCACCTGTTCTTTCAACAGAGGGGGATTTTGGTCGGCATTTTACAAAGGACGATCTTACGTGTAGAGATTTGTGTCGGCTTTGATGTTGCGCCGCCTTGTAATATTCAGTAGTTACTCTCTACGCTAACCAGCCTACTTTGTCCCATTTTCCTTTCCAATCAAGGCATCGGCACATTGTTTCAGCTCGAGATTCAATTTTAGAGATTAATATGTGTTGGGGAGGCATCAACAACTCTAGCGTAATGTTTTAACGGTGTAGAAATGTATAGGAGGGTAACCTTTTTCGAATTTACTAATTATAGGCTCAAAAACATTTTTTGTGATCCATAAAGAAAGCATATGGGCCTTAAGGTCCCATTTCTAAAAAATCTTACCAACAACTAAATTTTATCACTAAATCAAAACCCAGCCATCAACAAAAATAAGTAATTTAGAATCTATAATAAGATGTGAGTTGATAAAAAAACACTGTTGTTGTCGAATAGATAATGGAGCGGTCACTTCAAAGGCCCAGTAGGCCTCTCATTATCTGCTACTGTCCGAGGGAGGGGCATCTTGACTGCCTTTCTTCTTAGCTCACTGTCTTCTAAATCACCTTCGATTCGATGAATCCATGACAAATCGTGCTAGACATTGCGAATTTTCTACACTGCCTCCCAAAGATTTATGGTCCACCTGTATCAAAGTACAATTTTCGTTGCCTGTCTACTAGTAAAACAACCAATTCTCAACGGTCCACTCCGCTCCAATAAATTAACGTAAGATGTTTTTTCGTTTGTCACGCTAATACAATTTCCCAGTTACACTTTTTCGATATAACCACACATCGTCATCACTTTCCTGTTTAGATTCCAAGAAAGCAAAACCATCACTTCATAGAAGAGTTTCTCCAATTTCGAGACTACAAAAGTCGCGTAGAGAACGGATTTAACTGTACCAAAGGGCTCCTCAGGAGTGCTAGGCGCACAATGCACCACTTTAAGGTGAAAAGACGACGCCATCTCTTCAAGAGGCCGTTACGTAACTTCACCGTTGATTGTTCATAAATTATGAAAATGTCCGACCATTATCTGGCAAATCAAAGAGATGCCGACGGGCACATCTCACATAAATAAAGTCCGTATGGGGCCTCTATCGCTAATAACCAGGAACGGACTGGCGGGATTGACCATCGCGTAACTAATCCAAAAGAAACTTAACAAATGATGCCTTCCTGATTAGCAAAACTTTTACTAATTAACATTTTTCTTTACAGGTATTGTTCGCTTTAACCATTTCTACCATCATGCCAAAGGGGCAAGCCGAAGAACAAATTCAACTTCCTATACATTCCAACACAATTCAGAGGATAATACAAGTTTTTGGCCACAGGCCCGGGAATGATGAGACCAGAGCTTTGAAGAAAGTGTTTTTATCGAATAGATCTGTTACTTGCAACGACGGATCTCAAGCTGGGTACGTTTGAAAAAAATCTTTTTTGTTAATTTAGCCTAACAAAATTCTACGTTCTTCCAGGTTTTATTTACGAAAATCCCACAGCAGCAAAAAGTGGATCATATTTCTCGAAGGAGGCTGGTATTGCTATGATCATCATAGTTGCAGGAATAGGTGGCTCCGCCAAAGGCACTTCATGACGTCGTCGCAATGGCCAGAAACTAGAGACTGTAAGTATTCTACTATCTATAACGACACCAAATTTTCTTTCAAAGTAATCCAAGCAACTAAATTTTATTTCTTTTGATTTCAGTAGGAGGCATCCTCTCCTCAAACGAAGAAGAAAACCCGTTCTGGTGGAACACCAACCACGTTTTTATCCCATACTGCACGAGCGACTCCTGGAGTGGTTCCCGCCCTTCAAACGGAGAATCCTTCTCGTTCATGGGTTCCGCAGTAATCCAACAAGTCATCAAAGATTTAGTCCCTTTGGGGCTTGAAAACAGCACCGACTTACTTCTTACTGGAAGCAGTGCCGGTGGCACCGGAGTCATGATAAACCTAGACCCCGTCCAAGAGCTCATCCACGAACAACTGGGTCTACGACACATCTCCGTGAAAGGAGTCGCGGACTCCGGGTGGTTTTTGGACCGCACCCCTTACGCCCCAACAGGAAAACCAGTAGTCGACGCCATTCGTAAAGGAATGGATTTGTGGAAAGGAAAAGTTCCCAAGAGGTGCAAAGCTATGTACCAAAACGAGCCTTGGCGGTGCTACTTCGGATACAGGCTCTATCCGTCCCTCAAAGCGCCACTCTTCGTCTTCCAGTGGCTCTTCGACGAAGCCCAAATGGACGCGGACAACGTAGGCGCCCCAGTGACGAAGCAACAGTGGGACTACATCCACAAAATGGGGAACGCTTTAAGGCACAGCTTTAAAAACGTCTCGGCCGTTTTCGCGCCATCCTGCATTTCCCATTCTGTGCTAACGAAAAGAGACTGGCAACTCGTGAAAATAGACGGCGTCACCCTTCCAGATGCCCTCCACTGCTGGGAAAAAAGGCCCTTCAGAAAAATGAGGAAAGTGAAAAACGGCCAAATGCTCGCCGATCAACCAAAGAAGCAACACAAAAAAGAGCAGGAGAAGTTTAGGTCGCGGAATGTCCGAAACAACCAAGAAAAACGCAAGAGGAAGTGCAGGAAAGGAAAAAGTGAAAACGGAGCTGCTGCAAACGGAAGCAAACGGAAAAATAACGGTAAGTTGTTTTTATGTCACGCAACGCTTTTTGCATGTCATCATCTATGGTTGCCTAAATACAACATTGTTGAACACCCGTGCTAATATTTCTTGGTTCATTCCAGGTTGCCGGCAGACAGGAAAAAACCATCATAATAGAATTGGGAATGTCGTGAGAACCACGGAAATTCCAAGGTCCCAAAGATCTCTACTTAGGAACCAAAAAGGCAAAAATTGTTCTCATCGAAGACTTGACAAGTGCACGTGGCCTCAATGCAACCATTCTTGCCCGAGACTTCACAATCCATTCACTGGAGAAGAAATGGACTTTATAGAACTCCTCAAGTCCTTTGGGTTGAACATGGAAAGCGTTGCCAACGCCTTGGGCATCGACATGGCCACTTTGAACAGTATGGACCATGCTGAACTGTTGAACCTCCTCACTCAGCAAGCCAGTTGAGTGACCAAAATAATTCCTTTGGGGAATGAGCTGTTATTCTTTGCTATCACATTCGGCTTTGCTCGATTCTCCACAACTCACCTATTCTTAACGAATTGTCCGAGCTGTGGGGAATCGAAGCAAAGCCCATATTTATTTGTTTCATTTAATGGTTATTTTTATTTATTGAATCCTTGTTGTGCTCAAAACATTGAACATAGTGTACATAGTCATATTTATTGTACTGTAGAGTTTGTTTATATTTTTATACTTTTATATATTGTAAAGGATAACACTAAGGACTAAGGGCAAAAGTTCATTGCGTTTAAGGTCCTTTTGTTCGACTTCTATATTTTTTACATTCAAAACCAAAGGACTTTATTTTCCTAAGCCCAAAGATATTTTGCCCAATTTTAACAATAGGACTGATTTTTGTTCTACCTCAATTTTTGTATAGTTTAGTCACTAGGTTACCCAAACTATTTTGATTTTTATTTTTAGTTTTTATTTTTTTAATTTTTATTGCGCAATACACATTTTCTGCATACATTTTTTATAGATGTTTTTCAATTTATATAATTTATATCTGTATACAGAAAATGTCATATTTGTTATTTGTATACGAAAATGTATTTATTATATATATAATTAGCTGTTAGATTGTAATATAGTGTAAAATATCAAAGCAACTTTATTTAACATATAAATAAATGTCATATCAAATTGTAATATTGTTCATAACTCATATTAAAATATAATGATATTATATTGTAAACCTGAGAAGATGCAACATTAAATGTCAGAGACTGAGTACCTGTTGTCAAATCAGTATTTTATAGAAAAGAAATAAACCGTTTATCCCTATTTTATTTTATTTTATTTATTTTTGCTATCATTTAATCCTTATAAATTTTCAATTAACATTTTTTTCTTTTTTTGAAAAAGGGTGAGCTGCATGAAAAAAGGTTTTAGATAAAAGTTGTTTCCTTTAGTCAGCGAGCAGAGAAGCTGCGAGCTTATGCAGTTATAAAGGGTAAATCTGAAATGCCAACAAGTTTTATTTGTTTTTTTTTTTTTAATTTTTATTGCATATATTAATGGTGAATTAATTGTGTTAATTTTTTGATGAATCCTAAACGTAGATAATTTTCTCATTTTAATTTGATTGTTTTTCATATTTTGGGTGGTTCTAATTGGAACGCTAGATTTTTTTTCAAAAGGTAATTTCATTGCATTTTATACAATACAAATATAAATTTAAACCAATATTTAAATTTGCACATTAGTTATTATTTTATTATATTTTAAATACTTGCTAAAAATGTGTAAAATGATAAAATTCCAGTTGATACATAAAAATAATTGTAAGTGGCATCTTAACTTGAATTAATTAAATAACTGTTTAAATTTAAAAATTCTATGTGTGTCTCGACCAGCGAAGCTGCAAACAATTAGCTACTGCGAGGGCTTGCCCAAAAAAGTCAGCAGGGAAGCTGCGAGTCTAGTCGAAAACGATTATAGAGAAAAGATTATAACTAGCAAAAGTACAAATGTGAAGTAAAGTAAAATTAATCTAATCAAGAGTTTTAACTAACCACATAATGGCCAAAAAAATGCAATTCTGTTTACGTGATAACGGCCTTTTTACAAAGATAACGCAAAACTTCTTATACTGTGTGAAAATTCAAAACGTTATCTACAAAACTCGTGTCTAAAAATTCTGTTAATCTGTATTTCGAACTCGAAATAGCGATTTGATTTAACCTCTGTGAATAGATTTACTTTAAAACAATAAAACACGCTTTGTACTTATATTATTTAAACATAGTGCAGTTTCGCATTTTATACTTTTCTATGAAATAATATTTCTTTATTTCTGCTTATAAATAACAAAGCAACAAGGTAAAATTACTGCCCAAAAGAGTGATAACCTTTAAACATTTATTTATACCAATAGCAGCAACAATAAATGTAATATAAATAATAAATGTGACCAAATGTTTGTCAAATATTGACATATTAAAAATTTAACTGAATCTAAAGTTATTTTTATTAAGAATAAGATTTTATTTCAAAAATAAGTATACAAATTTTACATGTTTTTAAATATTTACAGAAATTAAGCGGTCCTTTTTTACTCAGATACAAATGTTAACTGATTTTCAACAATAAAAGAAGAGCCACCAGGGGGTCTGGAGGACATGGAATGTCCTCCAGGTGCACTGCTATCAATGTACTTCTATCTATCGTTTGATTAAAGTTTAACAAATTCAACCAAATAAAAGTATTAAAAAGATCTTTAAATATCAATCAGAAATACGTTCATGGCGGTGCACCTGGAAGACATTCCATGTTCCCCAGACGCCCTGGTCCATTTTTGCGTTTTTTACTCAGATGCAATAAGGGGATGTCAACTGATTTTCAACAATAAAAGAAGGACTACCAGGGGTCTGGGGGACATGGAATGTCCTCCAGGTGCACTGCTATCAATATACTTTTACCTATCGTGTGATTAAAGCTAAACAAACTCAAACAAATAAAAGTATTAAAAAGATCTTTAAATATCAATCATAAGTACGTTGATAGTAGTGCACATGGAGGACATTTCATGTCCCCCAGACCCCCGGTGGTCCTTTTTTGCGTTGTTTTTACTCAGATGCAGTAAAGGGATGTCAACTGATTTTCAACAATAAAAAAAGGACCATGGAATGTCCTCCAGGTCCACTGCTATCAATATAATTCTATCTATCGTGTGATTAAAGTTAAACAAATTCAAACAAATAAAAGTATTAAAAAGATCTTTAAATATCAATCAGAAATACGTTGATGGCGGTGCACCTGGAGAACATTCCATGTCCCCCAGACAGATTCAAGGTTTTCATAAAAACTTCACGGCAATTAAATCTTTTCATCCTCGCAGCAGATGTTAATTCTGGAGTTCTGAGTACCAAGTTGGTATGACGTGTCAAAAATCTTTGTGATCACTATTCTTCAGCTTATTAATTTTTATTTCAGCTCTCAGGGAATTGCAAGTTGTTGCGATATGCATACTAAAATGCTAAACCTCCCAATTCTTCCCGAGTAAGGCTGAAAAAACACTCCACCAATTTCCAGTTGTAACCAAAATGATATCTTTACACCAAGTGCCTTGTGCTGTCCTATTTTTGTATTTTTGCACTCTCTGCGACAGAAAAAGATATAACTGTATAAATATTTTTCCACTCTCAACCTTGTAAGTGCACTATTATGACATAGGTTTAATGCACATAAATTCATTTTACCTTCAAACGTGTGGTTGTCATTGACAACGGGTGGTAAGTAAAAATTCCTCTAGGAAAGTAAGTTTTTATATAAACACTACAATCTACTATAAAATTTACCGAAACAGTTCCACGGATTTATCTATGTCTACGTGAGATTGCAGGATATTACCAACTACACCTTTAATAATTTGCAAACAATTTTATTTGACTGAAACAGTTAAGGGATTTGATCAAATCACCTCATAGAGTTGTAATTTTAACATCTTCCGTGAATTGAACATCTACCTTAGGGATTTAATCAAATCTCCGTTTTCATCATTTCCTTTTATTTGTGCCAACGTGGCAGAGATACCTGGAACGGTTAGCAATAATGTAATAATGTAATTTGAGTTTTTATTTCGTCTAAGTGGGCAGAATTTATACATTTTTTTAAATCTTAACTGCAGAATGCGAGGAAATTAAGTACATTAAACTTAGTTAGTCAAAAATAAAAAAGCTTTTTTTTGTTTGTGGCGTTTTATTTTATTTTATTATTACTATTATTTTTTTTTTTTTGAATAGTAGGTATTTTATTCATGTTTACATACGCCAAAAAGTGCGAACTTTCAGCAAAAAATTTTAACCACAAAAAATGCCGATTTTAAATTCTTCGTAAGAAACACCTCCACCTATTTTATTTATTCAACATTAGATTCAAAAAATTTTTCTTCAATGATATTCCACAAATTTTCCTTGGGATAGATCTTCTCTAGATAATAAGTAACCGTCGTTATAAATAATTACCCTTGAACCAGTAATAATAACATAGGTTCTTTATTATCGTTGTCTTAGAATCGCTATTTCTTCACAGTCTTAAATACCCATTAAATCCAACAGACACCAATGACCAGAAAAGGTATTATAGTGTCATTTTATAGTGATGGTTGTCTCAATTGAACGAAGTGTGAGTTACAGTTGGAAGAGGGTCCACAGGAGGATATAATATTCCAAGATGAAGGTGCTCTCGCTCATAGAATGTAAGGAATTTTTCTAATAAGCCATCTTCAGACACTCTTCAACCAAGAATTTTTTAACGTAAGGGCCGTAAAAACTATCCTGAATGAGATTTAGAATTATATTTAATAGAAGAGTTCTTTTTCTGTTATATATTAACAATTTACTTTATCTTGCATTTGCTGATGACACCGTGTGTTGGTTGAAGGTGATACTTGAAACGAAATCGAAAGATACGTAAACCTGATTCTAAATGAAGTACAGAATTGGCTGACGAGAAATCAATTTAGATATTCTTACCTAGCACCAAAGTTTTCCAATTTTTTTCTTTTGGACATAAAAAACTGTAAAGCTAGGGGTATCTTCCTGAGATTACCCAAAGAATACATAAATGTAAACCAATGTGTCTTCTCCTTGATTAATTCAATTTAATTTAATATAAATTTTTTTGTGCTTTGGACTTAACCAAATTATGAAATTTTAGTATGGTTTCAGTTTTGCAGCTTAAATAGTTGTATTCTGCTATAAACACCGTGGTCACACGATAGATGGAAGTATATTGATAGCAGTGCACCTGGAGGACATTCCATGTCCCCCAGACCCCTGGTGGTTCTTCTTTTATTGTTGAAAATCAGTTGACATCCCTTTATTGCATCTGAGTAAAAAACAACGCAAAAAGGGATCACCAGGGGGTCTGGGGGACATGGAATGTCGTCCAGATGCACCGCCATTAACGTATTTCTAGTTGATATTTAAAGATCTTTTTAATACTTTTATTTGTTTGAGTTTGTTTAACTTTAATCACACGATAGATATAAGTATATTGATAGCAGTGCACCTGGAGAACATTCCATGTCCCCCCGTTGTTGAAAATCAGTTGACATCCCTTTATTGCATCTAAGTAAAAAACAACGCAAAAAAGGTCCACCAGGGGGCCTTGGGGACATGGAATGTCCTCCAGATGCACCGCCATTAACGTATTTCTGATTGATATTTAAAGATCTTTTATTTGTTTGAGTTTGTTTAACTTTATGTGCCCCCGACCCTCTGGTGGTCCTTCTTTTATTGTTGAAAATCAGTTGACATCCCTTTATTGCATCTCAGTAAAAAACAACGCGAAAAGGGACATGGAATGTCCTCCAGGTGCACTGCTATCAATATACTTTTATCTATCATGTAATTAAAGTTAAACAAACTAAATTGAATAAAAGTATTATAAAAGATCTTTAAATATCAATCAGAAATACGTTAATGGTGGTGCATCTGGAGGACATTCCATGTCCCCCAGATCCTCTGATGGACCTTTTTTGCGTTGTTTTTTACTCAGATGCAGATGTTATCTGATTTTCAACAATAAAAGAAGGACAACGAGGGGGTCTGGGGGACATGGAATGTCCTCCAGGTGCACTGCTATCAATATACTTCTATCTATCGTGTGACCACGGTGTTCATAGCAGAATACAACCATTTAAGCTGCAAAACTGAAACCATACTAAAATTTTATAATTTGGTTAAGTCCAAGACACCTGTTAAAAAGGTTTAGTTGACATACCTGTGTTGCGCTAGGGAATTATATATACAATATTGTAGTGTTTTTGGGTAAGCGAAATTAAGAAGAAAGATGTGTTCAAAAGAAACATCGCGCGTGGAAGCACAGAATTTTTTTTTATATATATATTTATATTTATGTATTCTTTGGGTAATCTCAGGAAGGTACGTAACCCTTGCTTTACAGTTTTTTACGTCCAAAGGGAAAAAATTGGAAAACTTTGGTGCTAGGTAAGAATATCTAAAATGTTAATTGATTTCTCGTTAACCAACTCTGTACTTGATATAGAACCAGGTTCGCGTATCTTTCGATTTCGTTCCGAGTATCACCTTCAACCAACAGCACGGTGTCATTAGCAAATGCCGATGTTTTGCATTTTCTTGACAGAGAAAGTAAGTCGTTAATATATAACAGGAAAATAACTTCTATTAAATATAATTCTAGATCTCATTCAGAGTAGGTTTTACAGCCCTTACGTTAAAAAATTATTGGCTGAAGAATGTCTGAAGATGGCTTATTAGAAAAATTCGTTACATTCTATGAGCGAGAGCACCTTCATCTTGGCATATTACATCCTCCTGTGGGCCATCTTCCAACTGCAATACACACTTAGTTTAATTTAGACCATCAATATAAAATGACACTATAATACCTTTTTTGGCCATTGGTTTCTGTTGGATATTATTGGTATTTTAGACTGGGATTCTAAGACAACGATAATAAAGAACCTATGTTATTATTACAAGTTCAAGGGTAATTATTTATAACCACGGTTACTTACTATCTACAGTGGAAATACAAAACTTCTCTATGTGGAGAAGATCTATCCCAAGGAAGATTTGTGGAATATCATTGAAGAAAAAAATAGTACATTTGCTTTTTTCAAATTTTTTGATTCACGAAATACTACAAAAAATTATGAACATTATATATCATAAGTTCGCACATTTTGGCGTATTTAAACATGAATATTAAAAATTTATAAATTCTGCCCACTTAGATGAAATAAAACTCAAATTTTTATCGTTTTGAAAATACGCTAATTTAAATTACATTACATTATTATTATACCGTTCCAGGTATCTCTGCCATTTGTACGTTGGCACAAATGAAAGAAAATGATGAAAACGGAGATTTGATCAAATCCCTAAGGTAGATGATCCTCTATGACTAATAATCCCTTGACTGTTTCAGTCAAATAAAATTGTTTAGTAATTATTAAATGTGAAGTAGGTAATATATCAATCAATTAATTTTTTTCGAAACGAATTAATCAAAGAAATAGATACCCAAGCTGATATTTTTAAAACCATAAACATTTTTGGTGAAATGTAATTAATCAATAATGTTGTCGTGTTTTTAAGCAAACATGACTTAATTTAAAAATATGGATGCAGTGTTTTTTCAACCTTTTTTGTGAGTCTAGCATTTGAGTACGCATATCGCAACAATTTTCAATACCCTCAGGGCTGGAATTAAAATAAATAGACTGGGGAAGAGTAGTGGCAAAGATTTTTGTCATGTCATTCCAACTTGGTATTTAGAACTCCAGAATCAACATCTGTTGCGAGGGCAAAAGGATTTAATCTGTCATTGAGAACTATAACATCAAATCATCATTAGGTTGTACAATATGAACGAAACTGGGATGCAGCTGGTTATTTTCTTACACCTTTCCTAATTTTTGCAAGAAAGAAGATACTAAAGTAAGTGCACTCCAAATTGTTGGACGTCAGGCGAACTATTCTTGAACTGGCTAAGATTTTTCGTAGAACAAGTACGTCCAACAGCAGACAAAAATGTCCTTTTGTAGTTGGACAATCATGAGAGCCATAAATATTTTCCTGCACTTGAGTACGTCATGAATAACGTGGTAATGGTATCTTTAGCACCCCAGTACGATATACCCAAATTACTAGCTCCAGCTTTTCTTAAAATTACAAATAAACACGCTTTTGGTGATGAGCATTTTAACCCAGCCGAGATACATCCAATTTAAATGCTTATTTAGAAACTTTGATTTCTAAAGATTTTATTTACCTGAGTCCGTTATTAAAGCTTCAGCTCTACCTGAATCTCATGATTCAACCACCTTTTTTTGGCAAGTGCCACTCTACATTTTGATTTATTCAAAAACCCTATTCAAGAAGAATCTATCAATTAGATGAAACTGAAGGTCGAGAAGTTTTAGGTCGTTCTCAATCTCAAAAAGGTATTGTCCATAATGACCGTCCTTGCACTCTATCTGAAACTACAAAAGAAATCCAATGCAATGATGTCCTCGTGGTTTCATCAAAACCTGAATATTCAAAGACCCACTATAGTCGCTTGGTCCTGGTACAATATCCACTTTGCCCAGGGTTCCGGGCACGTGTCTCCAACTTTCGTGACTGACACAGCAATTTATCTTCCAGGACCTTATTTGTTTCTTGCCTTGACAATTCTGTGTCGATGATGATGACTCTTTTTCCATCGATGCCGATGCGTCTGTTTCGTCCAATATACTTTATAAATTGACTTCCGCGCGAGTTTCCGTCACTAGAATATGCTCGCCATGAGAGTAACACTGTAGTACAAATGGGTCCCTATCAACCAAAACTCAACAATAATTTTGACATGAACAGCACAAAATTTTCGAGCCATATCGTTCTTCTCTTATATAATGCATGCAGTGGATTTTTACAAATGTCACGTTCCAGTAGATTTCATTCCACAAACAGCACAACATGCTTTACTATTGCTTTTCAAGTAGCTCTACAGATGTTTTAACTGCTGAAGCTGGAGTTGTTATCTGATCCGAGTTGTCTTGTTGTCGGTAAAGAAATTGGTTCAATTTCTGATAAATCAGTTGTCGGTAGGTGGTGTGATATTCCCTAAACATCCAGCTGGTCATGGATCGTTCATGATGATGAAGCTTTGTTACGCGCTCCAAAAGAATTTTTATTTTCATTGTACCATTAAACGATCACCTTACAAAGATTTATTTGAAACTGAACTAAGAATAAAGCTCCAATCTACTCAAAAGAGTTTCTTAAAAACTTGTTACTATAGAGGACTAGAATCTATTTATTATTCTTTGAGTACTACACTGTAAACAATACATCACTTGGAGGTGAGAGAATTTGGAATAATCTTTGACTCCACCCTTTCATGCTGAACTTGGTTAACTTTCAACAACTCCAGTTTCAACACTAAAAATTACAATTTATTCTATGGGTCTATGGCTCGAAACAATTTAGGTATGAATTGATGGTGGGTTTTAACACTTTGTCGACGAATGTAAATGTAGTAGTATTTTTTCATGTTTTGCATGCCTTCAAACAAAGAGTTTTTAGGTTCCTGATGGGGTGCAGCCGCTGATTTTTACGTGAATTCACTTGATGTTTTATTTCGTGGTGACCGTTTTGGAGAGCAGCGATACAATCCTTGTTGGTCACCCTCACAAATAAATAAATAAATAATGTCTACATTGAAGTGGTCTAAAATTTTAATATAATTGTGAGCGAGGTGTCATTGGAATCCATTTAACCTGGTCTTAATTATGGAGTGCAATTTATTAGGCGATTTACAACGCATTGTCTGAAATTAATAGGTGAAACACTGAATTTTGTATTAAATATACACCCGATAGACTTTTTTGCTTCAACACCTGTGCTTTTTGCGTGCTACGCACGGGTCGATTTATTGTTTACAATTGTGTTTTGAACATGGAAAAATTGCATAGAATGACAACTCAAGTTGAGGAAAAGATTTCTGGTGTGGACGAGAGAATGTCAAGTTTTGAGAATAGACTGAAGGAACTCATGTTGACTG
>JAUIMW010001249.1:0-13180 GCA_033557785.1 Enochrus cinctus
GTCAACAAATTTGAATTACTGAATATTTAAACTTTCTCTCGATTCTACCAATTTGCCAATTTACGACTTTTTATCCCAGTCAACTTTATTTGCTTCTCATTCATCACTCTCCTATTATTTTATTTTATGTCTGTACCTGGAGGACATTCCACGTCTTCTAGACTCCCTAGTAGTGCTTCTTTTACAGTTGAAACTCAACATACATCCTAATATTGATATTAAGTAAAAACCAACAAAAAATTACACCACCAGAGAATCTGGAGTACAAAGAATTTCCTTCAGATACCTTGTTATCTACACATTTCTTATTAAAAATCAAAAATGAAAATAATACCTTATGTTGTTTTAAATTTATCACTAATAAAAATGTAAATAGCAAAATACCTGAAGGACATTCCAAACCTGATAATGTTCTCCTGTTGCATTTAGTTCTATAAAAATTCAATAACATTCAGTAAAATTCAAACAGCATTCTAATACTACAATAGAATTTTTTTAATATTTTTTTGTCCATTGCAATTAAATCGAATACAATAAATTAAGACACCACCAAGGGATGTGTTTGATATAGAATATCCTCTCTATACTCACTTTTTGTTACATTTTTGGTTGATAACAAGAAGTGTGTGAAAAACAAAATACCTGGAGGACATTCCACGTTCCCCAGGATCTCTGGTGGTTCTTCTTTTATAATTTAGAAATCAGTACAATTTAAAAATCATTTAACATTATTAATACCTGGAGGACATTCAATGTCCAGGTTATAAACTAAAAATTATTTTACTATTCTTCTTTTAATTTCTAATAACATTCTATTGTTAAATCTATCAACAATAAGAATGTAAATAGCAGAGTACCTGAAGGACATTCCAATTCTAGTATCCTTGTCCTATCGCATTTAGCTCTATTACAATTTACTAATAATCAGTAAACAATCTTCTAACTTGCAATAGAGTTTTTTTATATATTTTTTTGTCTCTTGTAATTAGACTTTCCCCAATCTCTCTAATGGTTTTTCTTTTATAATTTAGAAATCAGTACATTACATGTACCTTCGACTCCTTGGTTGTCTTTAAAAAAGAAGTTGAAAGAAAAAGCACGTAGTTTGCAGTATACCAGAAGGACATTCCATATTCCATAGAACTCCTGGTGATGCTTCTTTTACTATTAAAGTTCTACATGCATCCTATTATGTTAATTAAAAACCAACAAAAAAATCGACCACAAACAAAAGTAAACAAAAAAGGCATTCGGGAGTTTGAGGGACATGGAATGTCCTCCATGTGCACTACAAACTAAATTCTTTATATTAACTGTTAAAACTTCCTGGTGGTCTAATTTTTTGTTGATTTCTACTTTGAATTTCAATAATAAAAGAAGTACTATCAAGGAGTCTGAGGGACATGGAATGTCCCCCATGAACACTACTACCTAAGTATTTTAAATTGTGTTCAAATACGTTAATAATTCTTGTTTTTTTTTAAGATGTAGTGTTTCTTTTATTGAAGAAATTTAATCTATATTCTAATATTAATATTGAGTAAAAATCAACAAAAAATTAGGGGTCTGGGGAACACGGAATGTCCTTCAGGTACACTACAACGTACGTACTTTAAATTGTATTTAAAAACACTAATAACTCTATTTCAATATAGAAATGTTAACTGACTTTTAAACCATAAAAAAGGAACACGTGTAATATCCTCTAGGTATACTTTCATGTTTAAATTCTTTATTAAACAGTAGAATATTATTAGAAATTCAACTTAACTAAAAATGAACTGCCAGGGGACTTGGAGAACATGGAGACTTGGTTCTCCAAGTATTCAATAGTCTATCTTCTTTTTAAAAATAAGTGTTGTCACGATAGTTATTAATCAACAAAAAAAACGTATACTGTTTAGTACCAAGAAGACATACAACAATATTCTATTCCTGCAGTAAAGTTTTTTTGAATATTTTTTCTCTTGTAATTAAATTGAATAAAATTAAGAAATCATGATGTGTGATATAGAATATACTCTAGGTTCCCATTTTTTTACATGACAAAGTAATTTTAAATTTCTTATTGATAATAAGCAATGTATGAATAGCGAAATATGTGGTGGACATTCCAGTTCTCCAACCTATCGAGTGATATTTCTTTTATAATTTAGAAATTAGTACATTCCATATACTCCAGACTTCTTAGTAGTGCTTCCTTTATTGTTGAAATTCAACGTACATCCTTATACTGATTTTAAGTAAAAACCAACAAAAAATTAGACCACCAAGAACGCTACTATCTACGTACTTTAAATTTTATTAAAAAATATTGATAACATGTGGTTTCTCTAAGTATTAACATCCAATATACAGAACGTAGTTTTAATAGTCAATATGAAGAACGTAATTTGCAGTGTACTTGGAGAACATTCCATGTCACCCAGACCTCCTGGTGGTTCATTTTTTTATCTTGTTTTTTACTCTATTCTATTAGAGAAATGTTAACTGATTTTCAACAGTAAAAGAAGAACCACCAGCGGGTCTGGGAGACATGGAGTGTTCTCTAAGTACACTTCAAATTGAAGATACCTAAAACAATACAACAATCGTTAATAAAAATAATATAAATCAATGAAACAAATATAAACAAGTTTATGCAACTGATTGGAGAGTTAAGTAGTTAGGCATCTGTAATTTAAATATAACTTCAGAGAAAAGTTATAGACAATTTTTTTGGAGAAAAACATTCACAGATAGCTTTGATGGAAATGGGAATTCCACAGGAGCCTTCTTCTTATCCTGATTTACATTAATGATTTGCCAGGGTACAGGAAAAGTCAAGCAAGCTACTTACCTTTTTCCCAAGGAAGAGTTAAGTGGTCTTGGATTATAAGGTGCAATTTCTTGGTATCATTGATACATATGCATATGAATACAGAGAGCATATGTTTCTCCAAATTTAATTAGTAAACAAAAAATCGTAGTTTACGATGTATCTGGGGGAGCATTCCATACCCCCCAAATCCCCTTTTTCTGTTTTATCTTGTTTTTTACTCTATTCCAACAGAGGGATATCAACATGTATTTAACAGTAAAGTTAGAAATACCAAGGAGTCTGAGGATGGAATGTCCTCCAGGTACATTTCTTTCTGCACAATCGAAAATGTCTTAAGAAAATTTGACAACACTTTTAATTTCCTTGTAGTTATGTTTACAATGTACCTGAATGACATTTCAGGTTCCCTAAACTCCTAGGTTATGTTTTTCTGTTATTAAAAATCTATTAATTATATACATTAAAAAATCTAGGAAACATGGAACGTTCCAGATATATTGCTATCTGCGTACTTGTAATATTATTATACTTTTGTTAAAAATCACTTAACATTTCTACATTGAAAAATATTTTTTAAAAACACCTCGAGATCTGGAGAACATGGAATGTCCTCCAGGTAAATTGCTACCTACATACTATTAATTTTATTGTTAATATTCTTCTAATTGAATTTCTCTTATTTCACTAAGTTGATTCAGTCAGCAGGAAGAACATTGAATCAGTAAACATTCTTCCGTTAGATAGAATGATATGAAATATTAATTATCAGTACATAAAAAGCCAACAATAAGAGTAGTTTGCATTGCAAGGAGGACATTCCTCACTAGTGATTCTTCTTTTTTTATCAGGAGATTTGGGAAACATGGAATGTCCTCAAAGTATACAACTGTGTACGAACTATTTATTGTGGAATTAATATAATCTTTGTTTGGGTGTACGCAGAGGATATTACCACCCAAATCTACAAATATATATTATTGATTTTGTTTTGTTGTATAACCAGTAAACCTTTCTCCATTGGAGAGTAAAAAATAAGCTAAAAAAAAACACCAAAGAGTTTAGCAACATAGAATGTCCCCTAGGTACACTGCTGTAAGTACTACTTGTTGTATTAATGAACTTCTAATTGTGTTTAAAAATTTCGCTCTTCGTTTCGCTTCTCTAAATTTAGTCAGCCAACAAGAAGAAAGTAGCATGCACTTTACTTGCAAAACCCCTGGTAGACTAGTAAATTGTGCTATTAATATTCTAGTCTTCATTTTTTTAAGTTTAATAAGAGCATAATTTATAGTTTATCTGGATATATAATATTTTCTACACCTTTTTTTTGGTCCTTTTTTATATCGTTTTCCACTCCATTCCAATGGAGAAATGTTTACTGATTTTTGACTATAAAAGAAGGACCGGTAGGGGGTCTGGGGGACATGGAATGTCCTCCAGGTGTTTTGAAAACTACACTATTCTATTAAGTTGGTTAAATTAGAAAAAATAAAGAGAGTTATCAGGATATTTAGACAAAATTAGGAGTACGTAAAAAGCAGTGCACCTGGAGGACATTCCATGTCCTCCAAACCTTCTGGTAGTTCTTCTTTTATTGTTTACGTATATTAAACATTCTTATGTTGAATAAGAGCAAAAAACATGATAAAGGAAGGACCAATAGGGGGTCTGGAGGACATGGAATGTTCTCTAGATGCACTGTTCTCTACGTGCACTGTTCTCTACGTATTCCTAATTTTGTCCAAATATATCTATAACTCTCTTCATTTCTTCTAATTTAACTAACTAAATATAAAATCGTAATTTGCGGTACACCTGGAGGACATTCCATATCTGGGGAACATGAAATGTCCTTCAATGGAGGACATTTTATGTCCCCCAGACTCCCTTTTGATTTTTTTTAATGTTAAAAATCAGTAAACTTTTCTTTATTACAACAGACTAAAAAAACAGCATAAAAAAGGACCACCAGAGAATTTGGGAGACATAGAATGTCCTCCAGGTATTCGACTTGCTATTTTCTTCTTTTTTATTAAATAAAATATAAATGAATAAAGAGTTGTTAAATTTTCAAAGCAACAATTAAGAATAAATAGATAGCAGAGTACTTGAAGGATATTCCATGTCCTTCAGACCTCTGGTGGTCCTTTTTTCAATATTAAAAATTATTAGTAAAGTTTCCTTCATTACAACAAACTAAAAAAAAACATAAAAAAGGACCAATGGGGCTCTGGGGGACATGGAATGACCTCCAGGTACTTTGCTATCTATTTATTCTTAATCGTTGCTTTGAAAATTTGGCAACTCTTTATTTATTTTTATTTTACAAATCTAAAAGAAGAAAATAATAAGTTGAGTACCTGGAGGACATTCCATGTCCCCCCAGATCTTCTGGTGGTCCTTCTTTTAATATTGAAAATCAGTAAACATTTCTTTTTATTTACTAATATTTTACCAATGAAAAAGAAGAAAATAGGAAACTGAGTACCTGAAGGACATTCCAGAAACTACCTATCCTGTCCACATTTGAATATCTAAGGTATAACTCTCCTATGATACACATTATGTAATATTTTCACCAACTCTGCTCTTTGATTAATGGAAAATTGGCTATAGAATTTTCAGTTGACTTTATTAGTTTTTCATCAAAAATTAAAATTTGTCTAAGTAGTCTAAAATATGTAAGCTCATATAGAAATTTTAATCCTATTGCTACAAGAATTTTAAGGATCCAAGTTGGCATCTTAAGGAGTAAAGGAACTAATAAAACGATGAAAATGGCCATAATACAAGATTACAATAGACATTCCATGTTTCCCAATTGTCCAAGATCTATACTTTATTTTAAAAATGAATAAATATTCTTCTATCAGAATATAATAAAGAGCAAGATAAAAAAAACAGTAAAAAGGATTTTTTTGAAATCTTAATAACGCTTAATTTGCAGTTAAAAAATAAAGACAACATTCACCCTTTGCTATGAAAAATCTATTAAGACTAAGAACATAAATAGCCTGGAAAACGTAGAATGTGTTTCTAGAGTTCTTTTTTTACGTTGTTTTTTATAGTAATAAGTCTCCACTCCAATAAATCTGGGAGACATCGAACTTCTTTCAGGTACTCTTTACGTACACATAATTAATATTTAAAAATATTGAAATATCTTTATTTGTTTATGTTTTCCCGATTGATAGGAAAAAAATTTGAAAAATGATTACTTGGACAATATGCCATGTCTCCAGAATCTATTTGGGTTAAAAATTATTAAAATTCCATAGAAGAGAAACCACCAGAGAATCTGGAAGACGTGAAATGTTCTCTAGATAAATTTAATTAATCAACAAAATGTATATAGTTTGCAGTGTATCTGAAAGACATTCCATGTCCTCCAGACCTCCTGGTGGCCCTTAGGAGTAAAAAAACAAGCTAGAAAAGGACAAATAAGGAGTCTAGAAGTTATGTCCTCCAGGTATGCTGGGTCCTTTACATCTTCTGGTGTTTCTCTTTTTTTTACTCTTATTTAATGTAGAAATATTCATTGTTTTTCAACATAAAAAAGGCACCAGAAGACATGGAATGTCCCCCACGTACTCAACTTGTTATTTTCTTCTATAAGATTTGCAAAATATAAATAAATAAACAGTTGCCAAGTTTTCAAAGCGACAATTAAGAGTAAACAGATAGCACTGCACCTGGAGGACATTCCATGTCCCCCAGACCCCTGACGTTTCTTCTTTAACGTTATTTTTTACTCTATTACAACAAAGAGATTATGACAGATTTTTAACATTAAAAGAAGGACCACCAGGGGGTCTGGAGGACATGGAATGTACTCCAGGTGCTCTGAAAACTACGCTCTTCTATTTAGCTGGTTAAATTTGAAAAAATTAAGAGAGTTATAAGATATTTACAAAATTAGAAGTACGTACGTAAAAAATGTAAAAGAAAGACTTGTTTTGACTACAGTTTAATTAAAAAAAAAATTATAACTACAGGATGTAATTGTAGTTTTATTTTTGACATTCTCGAAGTAAAAACTTTAATGTTCTATAAAAAATTGTTTTCAACATAATAACGAGTATGTAAAAAGGTGTGAACCTGAAAAACACTACATGTCTCCCTGGTCCTCTTTTTATGAATAAAAAAATTGCATAGAATGTCCTCCAGGTATTAAGAGGATATTTCACATTCTCAAAGCTCCTTGGTGGTACTTCTTATAATATTAAAAATCATTAAACATCTTTATAGTGTGACTATTATAAAACTTTTATCAAATATAACCAACTAAATAGAAGAGCATAATTTGCAGAGCACCTGGAGGACATTCTATGCCCCCCAAACCATACTTCTTATATCATGTTTTGGTTCTTATGCAACATAGGGATGTTAACTGTTAACTTTAAAAATAAAAAAATAATTACCAGAAAGTCTAGGGGAAATGGAATGTCCTCCAGGTGCTTTGAAAACTACGCTATTTTATGAAGTTGGTTAAATTAGAAGAAATAAAGAGAGATATCAAGATATTTGGACAAAATTAAGAGAACGTAAAGATCAGTGCACCTGGAGGACATTCCATGTCCCCCAGACCCCCTGGTGGTCCTTCTTTTATTGTTGAAAAAACATTTAACATTCTTATGTTGTATAAGAGCAAAAAACATGATAGAAGAAGTACCACCTGAGGGTCTGGGGGACATGGAATGCCTTCCAGGTGCTCTAAAAACTACGGTCTTCTATTGAGTTGTTTAAATTAGAAGAAATAAAGAGAGTTATCAGAATATTTGGACAAAATTAGGAGAACGTAGAGAGCAGTACACCTGGAGGACATTTCATGTCCCCCAGACCCCCTGGTGGTCCTTCTTTTATTGTTAAAAATCATTAAACATTCTTATGTTGTATAAGAGCAAAAGCATGATAGAAGAAGGACCACCAGGGGGTCTGGGGGACATGGAATGTTCTCCAGGTACATCGCAAACTACGCTTTTATATTAGTTGGTTAAATTAGAAGAAAAAAAATAGTTATCAAGATATTTGGACAAAATTAGGAATACGTAAAGAGTAATGCACCTGTAGGACATTCCATGTCCCCCAGACTCCCTGGTATACCTTTTTTTACGTTGTTTTCTACTCTTTTGCAAAAAAGGATTGCTATTTTCTTACTATTGATTGGTAAAATATAAATAAATAAAGAGTTGTTAAGATAATAATGTAATAATTAAGAGTAAGTAGAAAGTAGTGCACCTGGAGGACATTTTATGTCCCCTAAACCTTCTAGTGGCCCTTCTTTTATTTTGTTTTTTACTCCTAGAAGGTCTGGAGGACTTAGAATGTCCTCCAGGTGCACTGTCATTAACGTACTTATGATTGATATTTTAGTATCTCCTTAAAACTTTTATTTGTTTTAATTAAAGTTCAATTACGCGATAATAAGAAGATAGTTAGTAACCAAGGAAGTGCAGATAGAAGTACATTAATGGTAATTTTCGCGAAGGACATTCCATATCTTAATGAGAGAAAGATTGTTGTTTTTGGATTAATAACTAGAGGTTTGTGGATAGTAAGGCACTTGAAGGATACTTTATGTACTTTAAGGGACATGGAACGTCTTTTGAATTTTAAATTACCAAGATCTTTTTTATCTTGTTTGCTACTCTACTTCTATAGTGAAATGAAAAAAGATTTTTAACAATAAAAAAGTATCACAAAGGGTCCAAGGAACATTTCTATTAACGTCCTATCTCGATTGTGATGGTTTAGCATATTTTTTACAAGAATGTAAACTGGTGAGTACCCTAAAGACTCATCTTTAAGAAGTACTTAAGTATTAAAATAAAGTTAGTATTCTAATAACATTATATTGTTCAAATTTTAAATATCAAAAAAGAGACCAACATGGAACATGAAACGTCTTCCAGGTACTTAGCAGCATATGTCTTAAAATATGTTAAACTTTTAAACTTTAAAGAAGCAAAGAGAGTTAATAGGATTTTTGGAACTTGTCTGATTAAATTTAGAAAAAGGAAAATATTTTCAAACTGAATTGGAAAAACATTAAGAGGATAATTGATAGTACGTAGATAGCAGTAGATACTCGGTTTACAATTCTCTTATTTTTGATTGTTAAAATATAAATAAATAAAGAGTTGTCGAGTTTTCAAAGCACAATTAAAAATAAATAGATAGTAGTGTACTTGGAGGACATTCCATGTCCTTTAGACCTTTGGTGGTTCTTCTTTTATGTTGTTTTTTATTCTGTTACAACTAAGGTATGTTTACTGATTTTCAACGTTAAAAGAAGGATCACCAAGGGATCTGGGGGACATGGAATGTCCTCCGAATACACTGCTATCTACTTACTCTAAATTGTAGTTTTATTAACTTAACAACTCTTTATTTATTTACATTTTACAAAAAAAAAAGATGAAAATAGCAAGTATAATATCTGGGGGACCCCCCAGATTCCCTGGAGGTCCTTTTTTAATCTTGAAAATAAGTAAACACATCTCTATTGGAATAGTGTAAAATCAAAAGACCACCTGGGGAACATGGAATGTCCCCAAGTTACACTACTATTTACGTAATTTTAATCACTTAAAAAGGGGAGCGAAGTTTTAATTTGAAGAATTTTTTGTTGGAATAAAGTAGAAATCAAGATAATAATACGATCAACAACTACTAATTATGCTCTTAAGATATTTGTAAGAATCTTGATATCACATAAATTTTAATCAATCAACAACAAGAGCCTGGAGGACATTCCATGTCCCCCAAATCCCCTAGTGTTCTTTCTTTTACGTTGTCTGTTGCAATTAAGGGATGTTTACTAATTTTCAACATTAACAGAAGGACCACTAGGAGACATGCTTTGAAAAGTTGAGTACATGGAGGACATTCCATGTCCTCCAGACCCCCTGGTGGTCCTTCTTTTATGTTGAAAATAGTAAACATCTTTTTGCTACCACTGCAAAAAAGTGGATCTCTAGGACATAGAATGTCCTCCAGGTGCTCTGTCTTCTACGTATTTCTAATTTACCTAAAATTCTTGATAGTACTCTTAATTTTATCTTATCTAAGTAAAATCATTGAATAAGAAAAATATAGTTTGCCGAGTAAAAGACTGGTGGTTCTTTTTTTAATGTTAAAAATCATTAAACTTCTCTTTATTACAACAGACTAAAAACAGCATAAAAAAGTATCATCAGGGGGTCTAGGGGACATGAAATGTTCTTCAGGTACTATGCTATCTATTTACTCTTGATTGTTACTTTTAAAATTTGGCAACTATTTATTTATTTATTTATTCATATTTTACAAATCTAAAAGAAGAAAATAACAAGTTGAGTACCTAGAGGACATTACATGTCCCCCAATCCCCCTGGCGTTTCTTCTTTTACGTTGTTTTTTACTTTATTACAACAAAGGGATGTTAACTGATTTTTAACATTAAAAGAAGGACCACCAGGAGGTCTGGAAGACATGAAATGTCCTCCAGGTGCTTTGAAAACTACGCTCTACTATTAAGTCGATAAAATTAGAAGAAATAAAAAATTATCAGGATATTTGGACAAAATTAGGAGTATGTAGAGAGCAATGCACCTGGAAGACATTCCATGTCCCCCAGACCTCCTGGTGGTTCTTTTTTATTCATTAAAAAACATTAAATATTTTTATGTTGTATAAGAGCAAAAAACTGGTCTGGGGGACATGGAATGTCCTCCAGGTACACTGCTTTTTACGTGCTCCTAATTTTGTCCAAATAACCTGATGATTCTTTTTACGTCTTTAAATTTAACCAACTAAATAAAAAAGCGTAAATTTCAGAGTACCTGGAGGACTGGGGGACATGGAATGTCCTCCAGGTGTTCTGAAAACTACGCTCTTCTATTTTATTGGTAAAATTAGAAGAAATAAAGAGAGTTATCAGGATATTTGGGCAAAATTAAAAGTACGTAGAGAGCAGTGTACCTGGAGGACATTCTATGTCCCCCAGACCCCCTGTTGGTTCTTCTTTTATTGTTAAAAACACTAAACATTCTTATGTTGTATAAGAGCAAAAAAATGATAAAAAAGGACCACCAGAGGGTGTAGGGAACATGGAATGTCCTCTAGTTTTTTGGCAAACTACATTTTTAATATTCGTTGGTTTAACTAAGATAAATTAAGAGTCCCATCAAGAATTTTAGGTAAATTAGAAATATTTAGAAGACAGTGTACCTGGAGGATATTCCATGTACGCTAGATTGATCTAGACAGATCTCTTGAAGTTTCTTTTTTATTCAATTCTTTAGTCTGTTGTAAAGAACCATCTGGGGGTCCAGGGGAATGTCCTTAGTATTTTGCTATCTACTTACTATTAATTATAGTTTTGAAACTTTTAATTTTCAAAGCAACAATTAAGAGTAAATAAATAGTAAAGTACCTGGAGAACATTCCATGTCTCTCTTCCATAGACCTCCTGGTGTTCCACTTTTTATGTTGCTTTTTACTCTGCTGCAGCAAAGAGATGGTTACTGATTTCCAACATTAAAAGAAGTACCACCAGGGGGTCTGGAGACATGAAATGTCCTCCAGGTACTCGACATTTAATTTTCTATTAGATTTGTAAAATATAAATAAATAAAAAGTTGCCAAGTTTTCAAAACAATTAAAAGTGAACAGATAACAATGCACCTCGAGGACATTCCATGTCCCCCAGACCCCTTGATGGTCTCTGGAAACTACGCTATTTTATTAAGTTGGTTAAATTAGAAGAAATAAAGACAGTTATCAGGATATTAGGACAAAATTAAGAGTACGTAAAGAGCAGTGCACCTGGAGAACATTCCATGTCCCCCAGAACCCCTGGTGGTCCTTTTTTACTACTGTGAAAAAACATTAAACACTCCTATGTCGTATAAGAGCAAAAACATGATAAAAGAAGGACCACCAGGGGGTCTGGGGGACATGGAATGACCTCCATGTGCTCCACAAACTATGCTCTTCTATTTAGTTGGTTAAATTTGAAAAAATTAAGAGAGTTAATAGAATATTTGGAGTACGTACGTATAAAATGTAAAAGAAATATCTGTTTTATCCACACTTAAAAAAAAAGAAATTATAATTAAAGGATGTAATTGTAGCTTTATGTTTGACATTCTCTAAGTAAAACCGTTAACGTTCTATAAATGAGAGTTTTTATCATAATAACGAGTATGTAAAAAGTTGTGAACCTGAAAAACACTACATGTCTCCCTGGTCCTCTTTTTATGAATAAAAAATTGCATGGAATGTCCCCTAGGTATTAAGAGGATATTTCACATTCTCAAAGCTCCTTGGTGGTACTTCTTATAATATTAAAAATCATTAAACATCTTTATAGTGTGACTATTATAAAAAAAAACTCTTTTAATTTTATCAAATATAACCAACTAAATAGAAGAGCATAATTTGCAGAGCACCTGGAGGACATTCCATGTCTCCCAGACCCCCTGGTGGTACTTCTTTTATCATGTTCTTTGCTCTTATGTAACATAGGGATGTTAACTGTTTTTTAATAATAAAAAATAATTACCTGAAAGTCTGGGAGACATGGAATGTCCTCCAGGTGCTCTGAAAATTACGCTATTCTATGAAGTTTGTTAAATTAGAAGAAATAAAGAGAGTTATCAGGATATTTGGACAAAATTAGAAATACGTGGAGAGCAGTACACCTGGAGGACATTCTATGTTTCCCAAACCCCCTGGTGGACCTTCTTTTGCGTTATTTCTTACTCTGTTACAGTTTAGGAATGTTTCATTAATTAAGAGTACTATCAACAATTTTTGTTAAATTTATAGAAGACAGTGTACCTGAAGGTACATAAATAAATGGAAGTTTAATGATGTTGTAGCTTTGAAAATTGAAAGTTAAATAAATAAAGAGTTGTCGAGTTTTCAAAGTATCAATTAAGAGTAAATAGATAATAGAGTACCTGGAGGACAGTCCATGTCCTGTTCTTCAGTCTGTTGTAATAAAAGGAAGTTCAGTGATATTTAACATTAAAAAAAGGCCTATCAGGGGGTCCAGGGATTATGGAATGTCCTCCAGGTGTTCGGCAAATTACGTTTTTAATATTCGTTAGTTTAACTTATAGTTATTAATTTGCTTCAGTTAATAATAACATTGCACTTCCATATAAATTAGTTGCATTTTAGTAATGCTATTGCCAAAGCAATTTTCAATTAACTCTATGACAGAAACCTAAGTAGATTACTGTATCTATATATCATCCATAAAAATCTATAGTAGCCAGAAGGACATAGTATGTCTTCCGATATTATCAATAACAAGGAAGTTTATTGACTTTTAACAAAAAGGAGCACCACTAGGAGTCTTGAACAATT
>JAUIMW010001250.1:0-13174 GCA_033557785.1 Enochrus cinctus
AGTTCAATGATGAAGTTGCACTTTTTCTCTTCTCTCATTTGGAACTTGGGATTAAAAACATTAAAAAGTATACCAATTGATGTTTGAAATCCCAATATGTACACAAAAATAATATTCTTCCTACGTACTTCAGATTAACAATAAAAATATTCCATGCTCTCTAGACTCTCAGTTGGTTCTTATTTTATGTTGCTTTAAAATTAATTTCAAAAATACTTTAAAATCAATTGAGATTTATAAGGTGAAAAAGAGTTCTACGTAAAAAGGACCACCTTATGGAATGCCCTCCAGATACTGGGCTACCTACGTACTTGTATTAACAAAATAACTAAATATTCAGATTTAATTTATTAAAAAATAAAATTGAGAATTCAGTTCAGTTTAAAGTTAAAAAACAATAAAAGAAGAAGCACCGGGAAAGAACAACGTAAATTGTAGAGTACCTGGAGAATATTCTTCTTTTAAAATTTTATAAATGAAATACAGTTAAATATAACGTAAAATGGCGGTAACAAATAAACTACTATTAAGATTTTTAAATAAATTAGTAAGACAGTTTAGCGAATATTCTATGGTTTCCAGACTCTTCAGTGGTACCTCTTTGATGTTTGTTTTAAAGTCAATTTTAACATTAGGCTATGACTTCAAATTCTTCTTTGACTCCATTACAATATGAAGGCATTAATTAAAATTCTAATAACATACTACAATTTATTTGAGTCTTAAATATGAAAAGAGTGGATTTGGAATGTCCTTCATGTACTCCACATTCTGCTATGACTGATTAAACCAAAATATTAAATGAATCAACTTAAATTTATTATATTATTTATATATAATTTGGTAGATGAAAAATTAACACTCCTTTTTATCAAGTGGAGTGCTGCAAAAGTATTACATCCTGGTGTTCCCCTTTTTAAGTTGATTTTCTTGAATTTCCGATTATTAGATCTTTGAAAAAATGAAACAATAAATGTTATTGACAACTCTGACTTCTACAAAGAAGTGTCTCTCTAACTCCTAAAAATAGAGCATTACTTGAAAGTCAATTAAGATTTCGTAATTTTGATTTCTATTTACGAAGTGTATAGATAGCCCGTTACTTGGAGGACATTCCATGTCCCCCAGACCCCTGGTGGTCCTTTTTATGTAGTATTTAACTCTTTTTCACCCTAGAAATCTTAATTGAATTTCAAGTAACTTCCTTTTAAAATTAATTTTAAAGCAACATGAAATAGAAATCAATTGGGAGTCTAGGGAGTATGGAATGTCCTCCAGATACTCTTCAACCTACTTCTTTTTTGATAGATTAAACCTGAACTTTAAGTGACTTAGATTTTTTTATTCTTAATATGCTTTGTGTATTCATAGGTAGTCAAGTAGCATACTGATATAGAAATGAATTTAAAAATAATATAGAAACTAACTGGGAGTTTAGGGAATATGGAGTGCCCTCCAGGTACTCTGCAACCTACGTTATTCTTTGATAGGTTTAATCTGAATGTTAAGTGAGTGTTATCGTAATTTTTATTGTTAATACTAACTGCATAAATATTCCTGGAGGAAATAGGGTATCCTAGTTTCCTTTGTCATTCTTTTTCAGTTGTAGTTAAAAATAAATACTTTGTAAAGTAAAAATTCTAAATAAATAATTATATAAGGTATCCTACTCACACCTACATATCTTCGATAATGGCTTAACTAGATTAGATAGAAGGTAAGAAATTGAAAATAAAAAAAGGTCAAAGGGAAAAATTTTAGCTCATTGATAAATTCACGTAGATATTTCTGAAGGAAATTTTTAAGTAGACAGGCAAAAACATTCTTAAATCATCTTAGGTTAAAAATCATGGAAGATAAGAAATTGAAAATATATTTTAGAAAAAGTTCAAATTGGAAAAATTCTAGCTAATTGGTAAATTCTCCATTTTTAAATTATACAAGTTATAAGAATAATGTTATCTTTGGCAATGCTATTTTTAGCAAGAAGATTGTTTTTCTCAGCAAAGACTATGTTATCCTCTGCAAGGATAATGTTATTCTTAGCAAGGACAATATTGTCCTTTGCAAGGATAATGTTATTTTTGACAAGAATAATGTTTTTAATGGCAAGGACAATATTATCCTTAAAAAGAATAATGTTATCCTTGACAAGTTCAATTACATTTTCCTGCAAAAGACCATTACATAATTACATACCAAAATTTATTTTAAAGTTTTAATTATGCATCTAATAGAAATTATTTTAATTTAATCAATCAAAGAAAAACGTAAGTTACAGAGTGCCTGGAGGGTATTCCATGGTCCCTATTTTATGTTGCTAGTTTAATTTATTTAAAAATTAAAGTCTTACTTGGATTAAATTTAAGATTAATATAATTAAATAAAATTAAAAACGACGTAAAATGAAACACAAGCGGGTCTGGAGAACATGGAATGTCTAAAAATTCTTTCTAGATCTATAGAAATGTGAATACTAGATATTTTCTTCTTGCTATCCTTGTACAGTAAAGCGTTTTAACAAGTTTGTTTCATACCTGGTTTCTACTTTTTGCAGAGTCTTAAGTCCCAGTTTTTACCTTTTTTATGATCTTTTAAAATTTATTTCAAAACTAGAATGTTATTTGAAATTCACTTAAGATGTCTATAGTAAAATAAAGTTAAATACTACGTAGAAAGGACCACCAGGGGATCTGGGGGACATGGAATGTCTTCCAGGTGTCAGGTGATCTACGTATTTTCTATTAATAATCTCAAATCTATTAAAGATCGTAAGTAGCATAATACCTGGAAGATATTTCATGTTTCCGAGAGCCTCAGTTGGTCCAATTTATTTAAAAATTAGAATGTTACTTGAAATTCATTTAATATTTCTATAGTGAAATAGAGTTAAAAGCGACGTAAAAAACCACCAGTACTAACAGTCAAAATTCCGAAAGTATTCACTTAATATTCAGATTTAATCTATCAAAAAAGAACGTAGGTTGCAAAGTATATGAAGAGTATAAAAGAGTTTTGATTACTTAAAATTCTTTTAAGAATTCGAGTGTGAAATAGAAAAACGACGTAAAAAGGACCACCAAGGTACTACTGGGCTATCTACGTACTATCTACGTGTTAACAATAAAAATTATCAGAGGACCTAAAAATTAGGTTGAGTTAAATTAAGATTTCTAGGGTGAAAAAGAGTAAAATGCGTAAGAAGGACCACCTGGGGAATCGTCGAAACCATCAAAATTACAAAAACACTCATTGAATGTTCAGGTTTAATCTATCAAATTCCATGCTCCCTAAACTCTCAGTTGGTTCCTATTTTATGTTGCTTTAAAATTAATTTCAAAATTAGGAAGTTTTTGAGTTAAATACTACATAAAAAGGACCACCAGGTTCTCCAGGTATCGGGCTACCTACGCCCTTGGTATTAACATTCAAAATTACGAAAACACTCGCTTAATATTCAGGTTTAATCTATTAAAGAAGAACGTAAGTTACAGAGTATCTGGAGGGCATTCCATGCTCTCTAGACTCTCAGTTGGTTCCTATTTTGCTGCTTTAAAATTAATTTTAAAATTAGGAAGTTATTTGAAACTCAATTGAGATTTCTATAATGAAGTAAAGTGAAAAATGTCGTAAAAGAGAACAACAAGATAGAATAGAATGCTTTCCTGGTACCGAGCTATCTAAAATTACGAAAACTTAATATTCAGGTTAAATCTATCAAAAAGAACGTAGGCTGCAGAGCATCAGGAGGGCATCCCACGCTCACAAAACTCCTAGTTGATTCTTATTTTATGTTGTTTTAAAATTAATTTAAAAATTAGGAAGTTACTTGAGAATTAATTGAGATTTCTAGGATGAAACTATCTACGTACTTCGTATTAACCATCAAAATTACGAAAAAACTCACTTAATATTTAGGTTTAATCTATCAAAAAATAAATTAGGCTTCAGAGCACCTGGAGGATATTCCATATTCCCCAAACTCTAAGTTGGTCCCCATTTTATGTTGTTTTAAAATTTATTTCAAATTTAAAATGTTACTTGAAATTCATTTAAGAAAATAAGTTAAAATCGACTTAAAAAGGACCATTAAGGGGTCTGGGGAACATGGAATGTCCTCCAGGTGTCGGGCTATCTACGTACTTTGTATTAACAATCAAAATTACTGAGACTAAGAATTTAATTAACGTAGAATGCTCTCCAGGTACCCTACCTACGTTTTTCGTTGATTGGTTAAACTTGAATATTATGTGAGTATATTTCTAGTAACACTTTTAAATCATCTTAGCTAAAAAAATAGAAGTTTATTGGCTAAAAAATTCTTTAAGATATATTAATAAATGACTACATAGGATGTCTTATTATTATTTGATAGAGAGTGGCATCCTTCGCGAAGTCCCTGTGCCATAACCTTAGGCCTCACCATTATTTTTGATACTGTTCTACCGAATTTCTTCGTAATAATTATCGCTACGTTCGAATATCGACGAAGGTTCATTCATTCCCAATGTTGGAATCTCTAGATTATCAGCAATTAAATACTCTAAAAGTGACAGTTGTCGCCGCGACTTGCTGGCTGAGAGCTCTAAGTTGCTTCCTTCACCTTTCGCATTGTCATGAAGATAACCCTCACGCACACTCCCATTATAATTTATATTCGTGTGAGGGCGACGTTGTAGTCCACATGGACGAAAGTCATGCGTACCACTTCCGCTGCCCCTTGAAGGTTAGGTATCCCTTGGGGTCCCAGGCTTCTGCGCAGCCAAAGGGAGTAGACCTTCATAAGTACCTCACCAACTTAGGGTTATACTTACCAGTATTTTTTCGATAGTGAAAAAATGATAGTGTTTCATTATTACAATCTAAAATTAACTATAATATTTTAATTATGCGTTTGATAAAAATTATTTTAATTTAATATATCCAAGAAGAATGTAGATTGCAAAGAACTTGAGAGCACTCTATGTTACCTATAGTTCCAGTTGGTTCCTCATGTCTTCCAGGTACGCTGCAGCTTACATTTGTCTTTAGTATATTAAACCTGAGTATTTGACGAATGTTTTCGTTCCATTACCTTTGCAAGGATAATATTATTCTTGACAAGGATAATATTGTCTTTTGCAAGGACAATGTTATTTTTGGTAAGATGAATGTTTTCCTCGGCAAGGACAATGTTATCCTTGCCAAAAATAATGTTATGTTTGACGAGAATATACCAAAAATAGATTACACGTAACAGCCTATTTTGTCATTAGACTGTTAGTTGAAATTCAATTAAGATTTTTATAATGAAATAGAGTTAAGTACTACGTAAAAAGGATAAACCCTGATGTTTAAAATATACTCTTTTCATGTTTACTGTTGACAATTAAAAATCATGATAACAATCACCTTATCTTTAGGTTCAACGTATTAATATCTAATACCTATTCAATATCTCGCAGACCCTCTCGAGGTTTCTTCACCCTAGAAATCTTAATTGAATTTCAAGTTACTTCCTAATTTTAAAATTAATTTTAAAGCAATATAAAAATAGGAAATAAATGGAGGTCTGGAGAGCGTGGCGTGCCCTCCAGACACTCTGAAACTTATGTTCTTCTTTGATAGATTAAACCTAAATATTTACGGAATGTTATCGTAACTTTGATTGTTAATACCATGTACATAGATAGCCTGTCCCCCTGGTGGTCCTTTTTTACGTAATGTTTAACTCTTTTTTGCCATAGAAATCTCAATTGAATTTCAAGTAACTTTCTAATTTTAAAATAAATTTTAAAGCAACATAAAATAGGAACCAACTGGAAGTCTAGGGAGTATGATCCAAATACTCTGCAACTGACTGTCTTAGTTTTTTATTCTTAATATATTTCGTATATTTATAGACAGTCAAATAACATCGTTGATGTAGATTTAACCTGAATATCAAGTGAGTGTTTTTGTAATTTTTATTGTTGTTAGTCTCTTAGTCCCGATCAATTGTTGGCAGCTTATCTTTGTGGTTTGGTAACAATTCTCTTTGTCTTAACTCAACTAAAACTAATTTTATCATATTTAACAACTTTCGGAAATTTGACCTTCATAATGTAATTAATGTCAGTGACACTTTGATTAGTCTGGTGAACTCAGCATCATTTTTAGGTATAACTTTAGATCATAATTTGAATTTTGAACAGCAGGCGAATGCTTTGCGAATGCTGAGTGGCTAAGGACTGTATACTATGGCTACTTCGACTCCCTCTTGCATTATGATGATCAGTTCTGGGGAGGGTCTACATTTGCTGAATTAATTTTCCTAACACAGAAGCGTGCCATTAGAACAATGCTTAAACTGAATAATCGCATTTTCTGAAGAGATGCATTCCAAAAACTACAAATTTTAACTTTACCATCCCTTCATATTCTGTCTTTGCTTGTGGATGTGTTCAATAATTCAAAGTTCTTTAAGGGAGTGCATGGCTATGAGACGAGATCAGGCAGGCACCTGCGATTACCTCAACATTATTTAACTAAATTTATCAATAGTCCAAACTATAGGTCTGTAATACATTTTTATAAACTTCCAAATGTCATTAAAACAATTACCAATTAAAAAAAATTAAGCATGAGCTCTCTGCACTTCTACTAAGCAATGTTTTTTACTCTGTTGCTGAGTTTGAAGACTTTTTGGGGAGGGGAATAACTGAATAATCACATTTCGCGTTCGCCCTGAGTCTATGGTCTTATAGCTTTTTTTATATTGTATTTTTTTTTGTTGTCTAATATAAACATAATGCGGTTGCCGCTTCGCGGTGGGCCCATTTGGGTCGCCCATCGAGGAGGAGCTGTCGGTAACTGTGTAACTATATGACTACATTATTGTGTATCCTGTGATCTCTATTATGTAATTATGTACACCTTTTTGGCAATACTGCATAATAAATATCGATCCTGAAGAAAATTTTCATTTTTCAATTGCAGTTAACTCGATTTCAACCAAAATTGAATTTCTAGTATTTATTATTTTATTATTATTATTATTAATATATTAAAATTGACTCTAATATTTTAATTACACATCTTATTTACATAAGCTGCAGAGTTCCTAGAGAGTATTCATTTTTTCTTAGACTTCCTGTTGGTTTTTACGTTGTTTTAAAATTGATTTCAAAAGTTGAATGGTGTTTGAAATTAATTGACAATCTTTTTTTAGATTACATTTAATTATATTATAATATAAAACATTTTAAATTATCAATAAAAAATTCTCAAATAACTCCCTTGTGATTCTTTTTTACATTGAATTTTTTGAAAGCGAAAACACAATTCTTAATTAAATTTTTTATACTAAAGTAGAATTGAAATAATTTCAGTTTATTAAATATTTGAAAAAGTTAATCAAAAATGAAATAAAAATGTGATTAATATCTTCTGCAGAGACATTCATTTCATAAGATTTCGTAATTTTGATTTGTATTATCGAGGTACGTAGATAGCACGATACCTGGAGGACATTCCATGTCCCCCAGACCCCCTGGTGCTCCTTTTTGCGTAGAATTGAACTCTATTTCACCACAAAAATCAAAAATGAATTTCGAGTAACATTTAAAATAACATTAAATAAGAACCAACGAGGAGTCTAGAGAACATGAAATAACCTCCAGGTACCCTCCAACCTGCGTTCTTCTTTGAGAGATTAAACTTGAATGTTAAGTGAGTGTTTTAGTATATTTGATTGTTAATACGAAGTACGTAGATAATTCGGTACTTGTTATCGTTTTTCAGTTGCAGTTAACTCTATTTCAACGTAACTAAACATTTATTTAATAAATAATTATATAAGTTATCCTACTGACCAATATATCTTCGACAATTAGTTAATGCAATGCAATGGGAAAAAATTTAGCTAGTTGATAAATTCACTATTTTAAAATTAAGCAGACTGTAAGGATAATATTATCCTTGGCACAGATAATATTGTCCTTTAAAAGGATAATGTTAGCTTTGATAAGAATAATGTATTTCTTGGTAAAAACAATGTCATCCTTGAAGAGGATAATGTTATCCTGGGCAAGAATAATATTGTCCTTTGCAAGGATAATGTTATTGTAGAATCTTACTTGAATTTGATTTAAGATTTCTGTAGTGAAATAAAGTTAAAGAAGACTTAAAAAGGATCATCAAAGCGGGCACTTGGAATGTCATCCAGGTATCAGGTTATTAACGTACATGATGTGCCAAGGTTTGTTCTAGAATATTAACTTACTTGCCTGTTCTCAAGCATGGATTTCAATAGCCTTTTTTGGCTGATGTTAGTGCAAGATTAAAATATCTGCGGGAACCTTCATAGCATCTAGAGATTTTTCTCAATTTTTCTTTCATGATTTGGAACGGAATTTTTGACACCTTATATCAAAAAGTTAAGTTCTTTGGTCAGTGCTTGAGAGATTTGTTTGATGTTCACAATCCTCTAAAAATATTTCGTGCAAGGCTCACACCTGCGTCGTAGATCACTGTAATTATTAGACTGATGATGAGGTTGAGAGATGCAGCTTTGAGAAGGGCGAGTACTATCGGAGTCTGCACACTTCTGTCACTTCTTTTTTGCGCCGTGAAAAGAGAGTGCATGTTCAGTTTGTTTTAAATGGCAGCCAAAGTAATGAAAAGGTTATTTGGGGTGAGGTGAGGAATCTTAATGTCATTTCAAAGTGTTTTCCGCCCTGCGATGTTTGTCCAGTATCCTGACCACAGCGTTTCCCAGTTTCCCTATCCCATGAAGAACCGGCGTTGGCTTCAAATATGCCTTGGTACTTCCCAGGCAGCGGCCTTTTTCCTCTTCTTTTACTCCTTGTCTTCATCATGAGTGTGAGAAAAATCCTCGCGAATATGCAGTTTGAAGCTACTGCTTTCTGGTGTGTATAAGGATCAGGATTAGGGAAGTATATAGAAGTTGTGATAGATGGGCTTTGATGATGAAACGACGGACAGTTGAGCTCGGACCGTGGTGACGCCAGTCCTCGCTCGTTCGATAAAATTTTATGTTATTTTAAAATATATTTCAGCTATATTTAAAATTGTATTAAAAACTTTATTAATATTTTTAAATGATCGCCAGTACGTAGATAGTCTTTATTACGTCGTATTTAACTCTTTTTCACCCTAGAAATCTTAATTGAATTTAGAGTAACTTCCTAATTTTGAAATTAATTTTAAAGCAATTTAAAATAGCAGCCAACTGGGGGGTCTAGAAAACTACCCTGCATATATATATATATATTCAATAGTTAATTATATAAGTTATCCTACTTGCCAGTATATTTTCGTTAATGAGTTAATACAATGCAATGATTTTAGCTCATTGATAAATTCATTATTTTAAAATTAAACAAACTATAAGGATAATGTTATACTTGGCAAGGACAATATTATCTTTTGCAAGGATAATGTTATCTCTTTGCTAAATATAACATTATCCTTTGCAAGGTAATTTTATTTTTGGTAAGATTAACGTTTTTCTTGGCAAGGGCAATGTTATCCTGGAAAAAGATAATGTTATGCTTGGCAAGGAACAATGTTATCTTGGAAAAGGATAATGTTATCCTTGGCAAGAATAATGTTTTATTGTTCATTTTTTAAGGAATATACTTGGAAAAAATAGCCAAAAATGCATTAAAAATAATATTTATTGTCAGCAAGAAATCATATTATTGAGTATCATAATGTTTAATAATTACATATTAAAATTAACTCTAATTATTTAATTATGCATCTAATTAATCTAATATATCAAAGAAGAGGATGTTTCTTACACTCCCAATTGATTCCTATTTATGTTGCTCTGTCTCTGAAAGCAGAACCTTACTGTATTCTTTCAGTAATATTTATATTTTTTTAAAAAAAATTTGATGTTGTTTAACCTGTTCAAAAATACAATAAAGAGAAATGGCACCGATTATATAACAGCATAAGGATTTCAATTAGTTATTTATTTTGAATAATTTAAGCAGCATAAAAGAGATCGAATGTTCTGCATGTGTTCAACAATCTATCTACTATCAACAAGTCTTTCATGTTTACTCTTATTGATAATTAAAGATCATGACGTCATCTGATGTTTAGATTTAAACTTCTAATAAGAAGAACGAAATACTAGCACCAATATTAAAATTAATAAAAACTTTATTAACATCTTAAAACTAAAATAGAATTAAATTTTCACCCTAGGAATCTCAATTGAATTTCAAGTAACTTTTTAGTTTTAAAATTAATTTTAATGCAACATAAATTAGGAACCAACTGAGAATCTAAGGAGCATGGAATGCCCTCCAGATATCCTGCACCCTACGCTCTTCTTTGATAGGTTGAACCTGGCAACCAGACTTTTTTCTTGTCATTTTTCATTTGCAGTTAACTCTATTTTAACATAAACATGTCAATTGAATTTTTAATAACTCCTTTAATTGATCTTGTCTAAATAATACGAGATCTGTGACGACAAATGTTATAAATAAATAAATATAAGTTTATTGGCTAAAATAAATATTGTTTGATATATATTCGATAAATAATTATATAAGTTATCCTACTTATCGATATATTCTTCGACAATAAGTCAATGCAATGTAATGGGAAAAATTTTAGTTTGTTGAAGAATTCACTATTTTAAAATTATATAGGCTATAAGGATAATATTATCCTTGGCAAGAATAATATTGTCCTTTACAAGGATAATGTCAGTTTTGAGAAGAATAATGTTTTTCTTGGCAAAAACAATGTTATCCATGAAGAGGATAATGTTCTCCTGGGCAAGGATAATATTGTCCTTTGCAAGGATTATGTTATTTTTAAGAAGGAGAATGTTTTTTCGGTAAGGGCAACAATATCCATGAAAAGGATAATGTTATCCTTGGCAAGGATACCCTGATCCTTGATATAACGTTTTATTTTTTTTTTGTTTTTAAAGAATATGTTTAAAAATGCATTTTTTTTAAATATTGTTAAAATATTACACATATTCCACAGTTAATAATACACAACTTACATTTGTCAACAAAAGTCCTAGAAGAACGTAAGTATCCGGATAGTATTCCATGTTCCATAGAATTCCAGTTGGTCCCTATTTTATGTTGCTAACATCTCGAAGTTTCTTTATATTGTCTTAAAATCTATTTCAGCAATATTAAAATTATATTAAAAACTTTATTAACATTTTTAAACTGAAATAAAATTAAATATTGTACAACAGTAGATAGTAGATAGTAGATAGTCCGGTACCTGGAGGACATTCCATGTCCCCCAGACCCCCTGGTGGTCCTTTTTACGTAGTATTTAACTCATTTTCACCCTAGTAATCTTAATTGAATTTAGAGTAACTTCCTAATTTTGAAATTAATTTTAAAGCAACCTAACATAGGAACCAACTGGTAGTCTAGAAGCATGGAGTGCCCTCCAGATATCCTGCAACCTACGTTCTTCTTTGATAGCCTTAAACTGAATGTTAAGTGAGTGTTGTCGTAATTTTTATTGTCAATATTAACTACGTAGATATTCCTGGAAGAAATTCTAAGGTACCCTGGTTCCCTTGTTATTCTTTTTCATTTGCAGTTAACAATAAATAACCATAATATCAGAAGATTAATTAAAAAAGTCATATTATATATTAATCATGCAATTAGATGGAAGATTGGAGAAATTGAAAATAAAAAAAGGGAAAAATTGTGACTCACTGATAAACAGACTATTTTAAAAATTATATAGACTATAAGGATAATGTTATCCTTGGCAAGGACAATATTGTCTTTTACAAGACAAGATAAACGTTTTTCTTGGCAAGGGCAATGTTATCCTTGAAAAGGTAATGGAATGTCCTCCAGGTACTGGGCTATCTATTATTATTAACAATCAATATTATAAAATCTTTACTGAATTTCAAGTGACATTCTAACTTTATTTAGTGCTGGCTCTTTAGTGACTGCTTTCGTTTATCCTTTTTATGTTTTGTAGTTTTTTCCTCTTTAAAGTTCGGAAAACAGAAGTTTACTGAATTCTCTCTGAGATATAAATTCAGAAGACTGATAATGTTATAAATTATAAAGTTCCTTTAGCTTTAGGAGACTTGTTTTTATAATTTTATTGATTGTAGTTGTTATTTTTAAAAGTTTAGCAGAGCTTTCAGTAATTTTTTTCTTTTTTTTTAGTTTTTGTAGTTGGTTAACATGTTCAAAGATATAATAAAGGGAGATGACATCGATTCTAGTATAAGAAATTCAATTAATTATTTATTTTGAATAATACAAACATACAAAAGATGGAATATTCTGCAAGTGTTCTATAAACAATTTTTTCTTGATTAAATTAAATTTAGACACAGGTGATTTTTATTATGTTTAATTGTCAACAAGTACTACAGAGAAGGGGAGATACTTGGAGGACTTTCCATGTCTCCTTTATTTAATGTATAAATTTTTACTAAAACCATAATTATAAAAACAGAAAGATAGATAGATTAAAAATATATTTTGATATTAGATCATTACTTGAAATTCAATTGAAATTTTTATAATAAAATAAAGTACAGCGAACTGTTTGAAATATATAAATTAAAAAAATAATTAAATAATATATTCTACTTACCAATATATCTTCGATAATGACTTAACTATTGAATTAGATGGAAGAGAAGAAATTGAAAATAAAAAAAGGATCAATGGGAAAATTGATAAATTCACTATTTTAAAGTTATATAGGCTATAAGGCTAATGGTATCCTTGGCAAGGATAAATCGTCCTTTGCAAGGATAATGTTATTTTTGACAAGAATAACGTTTTTCTCGACAAAGACAACGTTATCCTTAAAAAGGATAATGTTATCCTTGGCAAGGATAATATTGTCCTTTGCAAGGATAATGTTATTTTTGAAAAGAAAAACGTTTTTCTTGGCAAGGACAACGTTTTTTTTTGGCAAGGACAACGTTATCCTTGGCAAGGATAATGTCATCCTTGACAAGGTTAACGTTTATTTTTAATTTTTTTAGGAAAGTAGTAAATAAGTAAAAACGCATTTTTAAAAAATATAAAAAATATTTATTAAAATATTGCACATATTCCACAGTAAAAAAAAAAACACAGTCCATTTACATTTGCCAGCAAAAGACCTAACAGGAACATATCTATATTGTTTTTAAGAAAATTATTGAGCG
>JAUIMW010001251.1:0-13168 GCA_033557785.1 Enochrus cinctus
TTTATTTTGAGATCTTATGGTTGCCAAAATAATTAAATCAAAAATGTTTTGCCAGTAGCTCCGGGTGAATCTATAATGTATAAAGTTGTTTGGGAACTGGATAATTGTCCTAAACAACTCATCGACATTGAATATTGTTTTGATTTGGTGCAAATTTTTCGCAAACGATGTAGGATGTATTTTTTCCAAAGATCTTTTGGATTGGATGGGAAGCATGTTGTTAAGATAATAGCAAATAAAGTGCGTACTTGCTGTGGTTGAACGCTATTTGATGCATCGTCGAGTGCTGTCTCAATGGGCATCATTTTCCAGTAGGTTTAATTTTTGGTAAGCTTCTCTATAAGTAGCACACACCAACGATTATCTACTTCAATCTCATTGTTGCGCTCTTTTGAATTTGTCTAATAAATAATAAATAAAATTTCTGAAATGTCATAATATCTTCTGGCTCAAAAATTCAAGTCTTGTCAGAAAAATACAAATTTTACAATGGATCTGTTTGAAGTATGGACGCTTGGAAAAAACAAAATATTTATTTAGTTATTTAGTAGTTTTTGAATTAATTATAACATGTTTTTAAATGACAATTACATTTTAATATAATCTAAAAAAAGAAAATGCTAATTAAATCCTAGTTCTATTTTTAACCAGCGCTTCTCTTAAAAATATTGGACTAATAAGTTATGTATACATACCTACCTATATACAGATGTTGTCTATTGAATAAAGATCAAGCTGAAAGCATCTTAATTTTCCATTCACCGAGACCATTATAATTAATAACATTAGAGAAGTTCCGGTCACAAGGAGAGCGAGTATTCAACAGGGGAGGACAGGACAAGCGATCTCAGCTCGGCGTTTTTAGAAAACCCGTCGGCCACACACAAACTACTTAATCATAACCATACATCTCTAACTAACCATCATTATCCTTTGGTAATGATGTTTATTATGGAGCCCATCTCTCGTAAGGCATTTACTAGCTTGGGTCACAATCAATTTTATGACTTTATTATTACGAATGAAAACGAAAATTACATATTTCAAAGTAAATATTACCTGGGTAATTGTTACCCTCGCCGTATCTTTGATTGGTCCTAAGTAAATTCCTAAAATTTTACCTTTGACTGTCATTATCAGTCAGTTTTTTGTTCCCTCGAAATTGTATGGATGAAACACATAAAAATATCGTTATGTCATTAAATTTAAACATTAAATAACTGGTATTATTTTATCTGATCAAATTTTCCAACAAAACGTGCAAAACGTAATGATTATCGATTATACCTTGAGGAGTTTTATATTTTTATAGAAGTTTTTTGTAATTTAAAAACACAGCCCATTTTTCGAAATTTGTATCTTGGAGCAGGTTCAATAATTATTTATTTTTTTATTTAGCAAATAAAACATTTGTTTGATTTGTTTACTTTATTATAAAAATAAACAATGCGTTGCCACGAGAAGTGCATTGCAGATTTCTGGCCAAACTTTGCAAGGACACCGCATCGACTCATACAGGTTATGCATTTTAAGGGTAGGTCCGTCAGCACGATCTATTGTGAGATCGTGCCAAAGAACCTCTTTGCGAAAAAATACTCTGCAGTAATGTAAACGCTATGAAAAATGCCAGAAGATTATATTATTTAGAAGCAAAAATGAAATATTACAGCAAATAAATCAAAGTTGAAAATGAGTTGTAAAGCAAATTCCAATAAAAATTCTCTTCATTATTCAAATATTTGGTGGCACGTAGTAATTTATAAATAAATCCGCTTGTGTATTCGATACACGAACTAACCTTCAGATGAAATATTAAATTGAAATTTTAATGTCTGCGTTATTATTTTATATAACCAATTGTTGGATAGCGAAGGACGCATTTTCGAGCATATAAATTCTCGGCACACGCCACAAAATTCTATTTGTAATTATTTACCTTTGTCTGTTGAATACCAATAAACGTACGCGAGCTTTTTTCGGAGGAACATGCCCGGACTGTTCCGCGGTCTTTGCACTTTTTATTTGCTTACCGAATTAAAAGAATCGTTATGCACCATGCAATGTTCACGAAGATCACCGTCGCCCCTCATTTTTATCGATTATAAATTGCACCTTCTCGATGTATGACCCTGCATACATAATTAGAAAGCTTCATCACGGTTCCTTTGACAATTTTAAGCGGCTTTAGTAACATCTCCGGCAATAAATAAGATCAATAATCATTAGCCAGTCGCTGTTTATCTAAGAAATGGCCAGTGCAGGTGTCTGGTAGGTGATTCGAGCCAATTTCAACGTTCTTTATCAAGAGGGAATAATATAAAATACGTGTCATAAATTAAAGTTGTTAAATAATCTCATTTGGATGTAAAACCTGTTCACGTGCTCTTGGACCGTCTTTTATACGCGTAAAATATGATCTAAACTTTCACCTAACCCGTTTTTGTTCATTATTCAGGATTATCTTTTATAGGTTCCACAAATATTCCACTCAAAATTCAAACTACGCAACAAAACGTCTAAAATTGCAAATTTTTGTCATTGATACATGTTTTTCATTTTCAGAGTGCAAAATTAATGGACAAACAGCCATGGAAGATAGAGACGTCACTTCTGATGACCCGTGTTTGAAGTGCCGATGTACAAAAGGCAAAATGACTTGTTCCAAGAAGGCTTGTCCCGTACTTCAATGTTCTCCCATGTATCAAAAACAATCGGCGGATGAATGCTGCCCTAAGTGTACTAACAAAATAATGCCTTACCACATCCCAAAGAAGTGCTACTTGGGAAAAGGAATCTTCAACGAAGGGGAAAGCTACGATGTGGATAAATGTACGACCTGCAGATGCTCTAATGAAACGTCCATTTGCCAAAGGAGGTCGTGTCCGATTTTGAACTGCGCTCCTGAGTGGCAAAAGAAGATTCCTAATAGTTGTTGCAAAATCTGCAAGATGCCCGAGGAGATGAGATCAACCTGTACATACGGAGGGAACGTTTATGAGGCGAGTATTTTTATTCGGCTTTGTGCTTAAATTCCATCCTTTTCTGTGCTTTAAACAGACCTTATATACGTTTTAATATTCTTTATTTAACTAAATTTTTTGCTAGGCAGGATGGTCAATCGTGGAAACTAGATGCTTGCAGTTCTTGCAAATGCGATAAAGGAAGACAAAGCTGTGCCATGACTAGATGTAATGATACTTTAGTGTGTCCGTTGGGAACTCATTTCCGACATGAGGTTGGAGAGTGTTGTGGAAAATGTGTAGAAAGTAAGTTTTTTTTTAAATATTTTTAGCAAAAGTAAAGTTTTTAGTAAAAGCCGGATGTCTGGTCACCACTTAATAAATTCAAATTTATTTAAGAAGTTTTGAGGGTGCACCAACTCATTGATGTCCCAAAAATTAACACACATACACTTCCTCAAATTTCATTTTTTGTTTCAGATGAAGGAGTGTGCATGGTATTTGGTGATCCCCACTACAAGACATTCGACGGAAAAATATACAGATTTCAAGGAGTTGGGAAGTACCAATTAGTATCCGACTGCCACGCTCACACATTCTCTATAAGGGTCACCAATGCTTTCCAAAATAGACATAGGTACTCCACGCTTACAAAAAGAGTTTCCATTAAATCTGGTGGAATTAGGATTATCCTAGGCCAAAAATTTCGAGTGAAAGTAGATGGAGAGAAAATAACAATGCCTTTTAAAAAAGATGGAAAAGTAAAGATTGAAAAAGACCACGAGTTCCTCTCATTAACCTTCTCTACTGGGGTTAAAATTTTGTGGAACGGAAAGAGCTTCCTAGAGATTACCGTACCCACAAACTACAAAAATAGATTGTGTGGGTTGTGTGGGAACTTTAACGGAAATATTAACGACGAATACCGATTAAGGAATAAGTCTGTGGTTAGTAATGGGAACGTATTCAAATTTGGCATGTCTTGGTGCGTAGGGAAAAATTGTGCGAAACAAGAGCAGAAGACTATTGAAATGAGACATTGCAACTCACGAAACAAGTCCAACAGGAAATACTGCCAATACTTTAAGACCAAATCAGAGTTGTTCAATGGTTGTGATTCTAAGTTGAATTACAGTCATTACTACAAGGCTTGCCTCATGGACATGTGTGATTGTCCTAGCGGAAAATGTTATTGCGAAAGTCTGATGGCGTATGCCCAAGAATGTAAGAGACTTGGAGTAGACGTACCATCATGGCAAAAGAATAGCAAGTGTTTGGGAAGCAGCAGGGCTTCTAAACCTACTCAAAATGCCCTCGATAATTTAAAAATTGTAATTCCCAAGTTACCACGAAGTTCGAATAGAACAAGGGACCGAGCCCCAGCTCTCATAGATTAAATCTGTGCTGAAGCACATGACTAGTCAACGACAGTATTTATTTTGCCATTTCACGATTGATACGTGATGAACAAAGTGGTGTGTTATTTGTAAATATTATTTAAAGTATTATTTAGGTTTAATATGATTTATGTTACTTAATCCAATAATTTTAATGTTGACGATGTGTTTTTAAGTAAATTTACTTAAAGTTTTCTTATTTTTAATGTTTTTGTGCCAAATTACTGTAAGTTTCTCGTTAGAAAACGTTTTCAACTTTAATTTTTTGAGTAACATTCCATTCAAAATATTTTGAAAATGAAGCTTTCAACATAGAGACATAAAGCTGTAAGAAATGAATTAAAAACACATCTGAATTCTGTAATGAATTTGTTATATATTTGGAAGTATGGCTGTGAATGATATAAAGTAATGCGCGCACTTAATGTACCGAGTTCAGAGTCAACTTCCAACATATTGTGTTTTAACTACCTTGATAACTGATGTTATCAAAATGGCATGCAGTTTTTATGTTCTAACATTCGTTCATGCAATGAAATATGTAAATTAAACATAAACAATATTTCTCTTGAGATGTGTTGGCTAATCAAATAGGGTGAATGTTAATAGTCACGCAAGGCTGTTGTGTATATTTTTCTCTTTAAAAGAGATAGGTATTATTTTAATCAATAATATAGATGAGGAACTCTATTCATACAAAAATTTCAATTAATTTGAATATTATTCAGACATCTTTTTTGAAAATGAACATGTATATGTTACAGTCACAATTCGCAAACACTCATTGCCATAAGCAGGTCCATCCCTTATTACAATATCCTTCTTTAATCTCACCTGATGAACAAATTTGTCTTAATGATGTCAATGAATAATATCTATTAATTACAGTGTAACATCATAAAATTAATTGCAACATTAATAAAGAAGTTAACTATTATTAACTTCATATAAAAAAGTATGCTATTTAAAAAAAAATGCCATTTTGACCTTCTAACTTGTAATAACAATACTATAAAGTAATTATAGAGCAAGAAAAGTTCTGATAACACGTTTCAAATACTAATTAATAGCACAAGATATCATAATAACAGAATCTCTACCAAAGATACGATTGTATTTTGTTTTCTTTTTCATTTATGCTCCAAATTTGTTTTTAACGAATTGTTTTTTAGACAATTTTTATTGTATATACGTTTTAGTATCTAATTTAAAAGAAAAAATTTGTAAAGATCTCTTACCATTTTGCATTTAGGAAAAAGAACCGGTTAACCTGATTAAAGCAATACTAGTTTAGTAAATTAATATTTATTTTTTAGTCACTGGTATCCATTTTTTAAAATTTTTCTTAATAATTAAGACATATTTTGTTTTTAAATTATTTTTGACACATTTTATTATCTATTAATACATATCGAACGCATATTTATATTAAAGAAATTTTTTCCTGTTCGTGTTAGGGTACGAGATGAAAGTTCATAGTGAGACATCACCGTTGTAACTAATTTTGTAAAGTTAGTATAGTGCTGAAGCAAAGGAAGAATACTTGTGATATATAATGTAAAATTGTAATGTATTTCATTGAAAAGTGATTTAATGTGTAGTTTATTTCTTGCTTTTATCAGGTTTAACTGGAATGTTCGTTATATTGTTTAATTTTCTTCACGAAAGGAATTTCCGTATAGTTCCTAGTTGTATGTAGTAAATTTGTGAATAATCATATTTAATAAATATTGTTTATATAATGCAGATAATAATATACTCTAATTCAATGTGTAATAATGTATAATGAAGTAGTTTGTAACGGTTTTATTCTTTCAGAAATTTTGACTACCATTTATACCCTTTTTTGCATTTTCGTCTTATTTATTTATCATTTTTTTTAACTTGAATTTTTTGAATAGTTTTTTGTGTAAATATATAAAGTTAATTGTATATTAATAATAGATAGAATAGAAAAACTATTCCACATGTTTGTGTTAATTTATTTTTACTTTTATAAATTGAATGTTTACAGTTTTAATATTATTGCAAATGTATTTATAATGTTGTCTATCTAAATGTATGTTCTTCTCTTACACTTCAAAAAGAACAAATAAATATTTAAAAAATAAAATGTTTCTTTATTTGTAACCTACCTGAATATCTAATAGATCTTATACAATACCAATACATTATATTTCACGTTTATAAGATGGATTATCAGCTAAGGATGAGCTGCTGCTAGTAAACATTAAATTTTTGAAAAATTGAGGCCTGAAGCTTGTCCATGAGAATGTACCTTTAAATAAAAGACCCTATTAAGACGGCTTTCCACACACACGACCAGCTACCATTCGAAATGTTGTTATGGACAAAATGAGTGTCTTGAATCCTTGATTGCATGTCAACACCTGGATGTGAGATTAATTTTTGGCGTACATATCTTATCTCTATAATCTTATATCTATAACTCTAGAAGGGAGGTAAAGTTACTTGGTTCAGAATTAATTTTGTAATTATGTAACAATTGGATCCTTATCGCCGGAGATATATTGCTTTAGGTTACCTCAATCGGGGAAATTCGGACAGGTCTGGATGCGCTGGATACAGTAATAAAAGTGAGAAAAAAAACGAATCCGTGAAGATGTACAAGCATATATTGCAAACAAAAATACTAACAGCTACACAGATGTGCCTAGGGAACAGTAAATATTTACCTTGCCATCAACATATATCTTGGCCTTCTCGAAGTATGTTGACTGTTATAAAAATTCAGTATGAACAATATCTGCAAACTCCTCTACACTGAACTAAGACTACATAGCAAGAAATAGGCTATTGGGGCTTAAAGCTTTATAATAGGCTTCCTGAACACATACAAGGTCTTCCAGTACACCACTTTGAAAGAGAGGTGCGTTGTCTACTGCTTCACATGTCTATTTATTCCATGTAGGAGTATCTAACATTGTGTTGTTGAGTATAGCTAAAGACCTCGAGATTTTGGAAGCCTTGAAGCCCTTCAATATGTATATTTTGTCTGTTTTAAGAAATAAATATCTCAAGGAAATCTTGATTAACAATATAGTATGTGCCAACATTTCGAACCTGTTTATACTCCGTTTGTACTACTGGTTAATTAAATGAAAAATTGTGATGTGGATCTGCTGACTATTTCTCCAATCAAGCTTGTCAAAATGGATAGATAGATACAGAAGGACGGGTCTCTTAAAGATTACAGTGCTTATTCAAGAGTACAAAGCAATGTAAAGCAATTTATTAACTTATGTTGCTTAATGTTTGTAACTAATATAAAGAAGACAATAACTTCAATATGACTTGGCTGGTTGTGATGGAATATCCCCACTATATATCTCCCTTCCTGTCCACAAGTCTGGAGATTAGTGTGACGTGCAGAACTACCGTGGTATATCCTTCATATCTGGTATACCTTAGATATTTGAGGCTACAACAGCCGAGGAACTGTCATTTAACTTAAGCTACATTGGTTGTGAACAGCATGTTTTTTTTTTTCTTCGAAGGGGAGTCAACTCCGACTAATTTGGTAGTATACCAGAACTAACTGATTGAATCACTCTTCAGGTTGATATAATCTCTACTGACTTATCATTTACATTTGACAGTGTGTGTCATGAACTGCTGCTAAAGAAACTTTTTAAAATAGTAGTAAGTGGTAATAATGTGGCATGGTTACCATCATAACTTAGTGGGAGAAGACAATATGCGATTTTGTGTGGTGTATAGATCCGATTTTGTTTAACTTGTTCGTGAATGACATTGTTGGTGTGTTTAAGTTATTCTTATGTGTGCCATATGCTGATGATTTGATGTTTTTTTCACAGGTTTCATCTAATTATTTAACTATGCATTGATATCTTAAGACAACTGAATAGAGAAATATCCAAAATGTATGTGCATACATAGGTGGTCTTTTAAGTTTTGTGTATAGAGATGTAAGAAGACATTAAATAGATGTTAAAAACTTTATTGTTTTTCAAAGTATTCTCCACGATTATTAATGAACTTTTGCATTCGCTCGAAAAATTCTGGAAGCAGTTAGTCCACTCATTTGTTGGTACAATCAAAATTGCATTTTAATGGCGTCAACTGCTTCTTTTGGAGTAGTAAAAAAATCATTGAGATTTAGGTCGGGGCTGTATGGAGGATGGTCTAACAATTTCTTTTGCCACTCTTAAAACGGAATTGTCTGGTGAACTGTGTGCAAACTTGTATTGTCATAGTGGAAAAGGATTCGTCATGTTGGGTTACTGTTTTTCTAGCTTGCAGAGAAACTGTTGCCACATGCTACCTGCCTTTGAAACAATCATCACAACCATTTAGTTGAACACACTTTGAGAGCAATTGACCTTTGGAATACCTAAACAGATGATTGGCGTTTATTTTCAGGTTCATATGAATAAATCAACAATTTATCACCTCTGATGATACTGCACATATTTTTTCTTGGGTCGAATTGCCATAGAGTTTCCCAATCCTGTTGGAAGGTAAGTCTTTTTGATGAACTAGCCTGCTCTTGCCGGAATCTTTCCATTAGGATCTGGGCAGCAGGACCTCGAACTGATGACCCATCGGTTAAGATCTGAGTGAACTCCACATAATTGAGCCTAGCATTTCATTTGAAGATGCACCCACCTTGGCTCTCTATTTTGTGTGTTAAACTGTAAAATAATTCTTTAAATAAATATGATATAATTGACTCTATAATTCTGTTTCAACATCAATTTTTTTTTCAATTTTTCCACAGTTGTTTCTTTAAAGTTGGTTCATTTTTAAACTTCCCACTTCCTAAGAATCGTTAGTGAATACAAAAAAGGTTTAGGTATTTAGGTCTTAAATAATGCATAGCGGAATGTGAAATTCACATTTATTCGTTTTTTTTTTTTCACAAATACATTGTTCGAATAGAAATAATTTTATTTTAAAATTCACACACATATTCTCAATTATTGCCACCACATTTTGTACAAATAACTTAATAAACAATAAATATAACACTAACAATATGTAAATGTTAATAATTGATTTACAAAACTTTTATACAAACTACTCTCTTATAAAAACAAATTCTCATTTTATACCCATTTTATTTTCTCTTCTTTTTCTTTAAATTTAGTGCAAATATATAACAGTGGTTCACTATTTCACTTTAAATTATAAATTAAACAACAATTTTTCTATATCAAGCATTCTATACATTTTTTTAAATATTTATAATTAATACAGTTTTAGATCTACGTAAAAATTCTACGTAAGTGTTTGAAAAAAGTATTACGGCAGATTATTTGTTATGGGTTTAGCTACTTTAGAAATTATTTAAATGTCTTAAATTCTGTATTTCGTTGTTTCATTTTATTTTAAAATTAAACTTAGATTGGTTTAAAATACTTTTGTCAAACACAAAAATATCAATAACGATATTTACTTATTTAAATTTTACTAGAAATTTCTTAACGACAGCAAAATATTCCATTTTGAAAAATTAAAATTCACCTATATATTTTGCTTCTACAAGTATAAAAATATTGTAAGAAAATTTTATTCTTACGCTTTTCAAATTCTACTTAATTTACAATATTTTTTCTTTCTAAAATTTACTCACGAAGCTTTTTGTTTTTGCGATTTAAGATATTTTAAAAAGTGTAAAGAGATATTTCAACACGCCCCCCCACAATTTTGATTGTGGTTTTAACTGTGATTTTTCTTTCAAAATTCATGGGGGGTTGTTACGAATTTCCTTAATTTTTATCTACTACGCGAAATGTTTTTAAAAAGGAACGATAAAAATATTTGTTCTCTTGTTATTTCGATTTTATAAATTTATCTAAACCTGTAGTAATTTTAAATATACAATAAATTCAATACTGTTCTGTCCGTTTATGAAAAGGGATGGAGGATCCCAAGAAGGAGAATTAACATAATACCCGCATAAGAAATTTCTATTTTATGGAATATACATAAGATTTGACTAGAAGCAACAGGTAACAATAATAAACATAAAATACTATTTAAAAATTTAACATTAATAAAAGCATTGATCTTGTAAGGAGTACAGTTTTGACAATAATTAAATTTAAATTATTATAAATATATATTTGTTAAGTCAATCTGTTGACTTCAGTTCTGTTTATTATATTATGTATATATTTACAAAAATACGTTAAATAATATTATTGTAGAAACTAATAATACTAATATGTTTTGAAATATTTGCCTAAGAGGTATAGTTTTTTTAAAATAAATTCAGGGGGAGACATCATCTAGTAGAATTATCTAATTGTGATTTTATATAGTGATAGTAGTACATCTAGTAATATAAGATATAGAAGCATATAAGGTTTATTCATTACAGTAAGTATATATTTAAGAATGTTTGCAAACGTTTTGCGAATCTTAAGTAGCGATATGTATTTTGATATGTTTTGTTCTCTTATCGTTCATTTATAAATGCATAAATGTTTGTGGTAAAAGAGAATGCAGGGACAGTAAGTTGGAATTGTTCTTTGGATTGCTCACCACTGTTATGAATTACAGTACCTTGTTTCCTCTATGAATTTATATATGTACGACACTTAAAATATAAATAAAAAATATCTTTACGTAAGACGCTTGCAAACAGAAACATTATATAGAAAATGACACTATAAAATTTCACTATGTTCACAGTCCATTACAAATTTTATATATTACATAACACGTATAAATATTATTAATTAAAATGACTTCTCTCCTTTAACTTTGGACCTAACGAAGCGTTTTATAGAACATTTAACGACATATTTATTTAAAAGGAACAAATATCGAAAGCACATTAACTATTTTTTTTAATTACTCAGAGAGAATGCATTTTTTGTCTTGTTTATTTTACCTTGTTTATTTACTCTTTGTGCGTGAATAACACTGTGAACAAAGTTGGCAACACACAGTATTCAACATAAAAAATTAATAACACTCTACTAACGGCAGTCTCACAATTATAATATTAAGAATAGACAGGGTTATACATTCATTCTTATAGAATTTTTATGCGATATGTACACGTCTGATGAAATCACATTTTTGATATGTTTCCTTTTTTTATAATTTGATATGTATCTGTTCTATAACTTACAGTTACAACATGTTACATTATAGGGTATTAAAAAAATTAATTTTTGTACCCTACGTGTACATTTAATTTATTATTACATATTAGGTTATCGTTTTAAGTGGCTCACATGCACTATCCTCTTTTTTTAAGTCATTTAACACCCGTCGTAATTTTAGTAATTTTTTTAAATATATTTTTTTGCATGCCGACAAAATGTTAAACAACACTTTTTTATTTCAGTCAATAATTTCACTACTCGTCTTTATACAATTATAACTAATATAAGTTTCAGAGCTTTAACGCCTTCTTAAAATAACACCAAATGTTTTAAATTTTCAAAATTAAACGCTTTTAAATTTGAAAATGTGCTTTTAATTTGGTGTTATTCGGACTGACTATTATGTTATCACAGATTACAAGAGCTGATTATTTGGTAATAATATAAATATACATATTTTCTCTTAATTTTTTTATCTCTTTAACTTGCTGTTATATTTTGTAACATTACCATCTAAGCAGGGTGAACCATTTAAAACGTACGGATAGATTTTTTTAAACTAAATTAACTAATGGCTTTCATGTATAAAAACATAATTTTATTATAAAAACTATTGCTTTTCAATTTGGGGATAGGGTTTATATTCGTTTGTAAATTGGTAAGTTCTGCAGGCTTTGAAATTTTCGTAGGGGAGAAAATTTCAAACGTCTGCTTTTTGTGGGTTTCTTAATTTTTTTTAATAATAATTTTTAGTTTATTTTCTGCTGCATACACAAGACGCAAAATTATCTTGCGCAAGAGGTTTTCGCGATTTCGAAGTCCTCGAACTATCCAAATGTAAGTTTGCAAACTTAAACGAATAAAAACAAAGCACGACACGCCTATGGAAATTCGAAAAATAAAAAACGCGCAAACTTTCAGATTTATAGGCGTCCACTTCCAACAGATTAAATTTACGAGGCAAACCCAAAAATTCCTATGCAAATGGAACAAGGTCTTTGTAAAATGCAAACCACTAAATTAAATGGCTTGTGTCGCCTAGAAAAAAGCTCGCATTCTGGACTTTCGCTAAGAAAAGTTTTATTATCTAGCCGTGGAAAATTTCTACTTGTTACCAAATAAAAAAAAATCGTAATTTATTCCACCGCAGTTTAAAAACGCATACATTTGAATATAAAACGTATAAATTGCGGATGAATTGTGTGGCAAAACATTTAGTTCAAACAACTCTCTTGTAGGTACATATATGTTTGTATAATCACGCCAGGATATCGAATTTATTTTTAATTGCAATGTAGAATGGTAGAAAGTGGTTAAGAGGTGGTTAAGGAAAATTGATAGGTGATATGCAGCAGAAAATGCAGTTGCTTTTTTGACGATAACAACTTCCAATGTGGATATACTGTAATATTAACTAAAGTAAGGCACGATCAATGTGATCTAACTTAATACCGGGCCCACATAGTTTACTCAACGTATTTATATTTTAAATATAGCGAGACGTACTGTAAACATAAGGTGCCTTAAAAGTCCTTATTTGGCGGAGAGTGAGTAATAACTTGTAAAAAACACACCGGTAAAAGTGTAAACGTGTTTCGCGTTCCCTTTTTCGTGAAACTTTTTACCGTTATTAGGCTGTAAAAGGGGTAATTTTTGTCTGATGTATTACGGATAGAGTGACAGTCAGTCGCTCACATTTATGTTTCAG
>JAUIMW010001252.1:0-13167 GCA_033557785.1 Enochrus cinctus
TTAACACAAACAGAAGTAAAGTATGTATTAAATTTATTGCTTATCTGAGTATGCTTATCTTCTGCAACCTCTTGTTATTTCATGTACAACTTTCCAAGTGCTTTTTATGTCTTTCAGATCAGATTGTTTTTTATAGTAATTATCTTTTGTTATTTTTAATTGTTTATTTAAATGGTTTCTATACCTTTATATTTTTAAATAAATTTTTAGATGACTCTGTTTTCCAAAATGAGAAACACAATTTATTTGTGGTTATTGAAAAGGTTAAATAGAACTCCACCAACTTTTAATTAACTAGTAAAAAATTATTACACACGTATAATATCTTGAAGAAGTTAAGTAAAATAACAAATAAAAATACAGTCTATCCATTTTTAAACGAATTCAAATAGAGATAGGAAATGAAATAAAGGATGCTGATACCTGCTATATAGGAAGCTATTTCAGCGATGTCATTGTATTTGATAACAAATAAATACTACCAAAATATATATTCGAAAGTCAGTATTTCGACTCTTCAATTACTCCTTGAATAGAAGGAGGCTTAAACAAAAACTTGTCAATTAATGTCAAATTCAAACTAATTAATTGGGATTTTGGTAATTCACATAAACATCGAAACATATTAAGTGCAAAATAATAAAAATGCATAAACAACACAGGATACCTCTCATAAAAAACGAATATTTTTATTTTTCTGCAACTACATAGATAATACTAGCAGTTGTCCTATATTTGAAACTTTTACAATGCATGCAGCAATCTAAACAAAAATTCTGTAACAAAAGTTAACAAAATTTTAACATTGATGAAAATCACACCTTTTTCTATTATCTAATGTTAGAAGGAGTGTGTACCACAGATTAGCAGAAAATGGTAGCCTTTTTGAGCATCTTCTGTAAATAATAATAAAAGTTTCTACTCGAAATTCACTTTCATTCCTCATTTTTATTTCATTATACTATTTATAATACAACATAAATGTTTTACCATAAAGATTAATTGTGATATTGTTAATGGAAATTGGCAAGATTCAATTAAATTAAGAAAGACTTTATTTTAATTATAATTCATAAAATGGCAAATTTAATTTCGATATTTATACGAAAATGAATCCTGAATTACAACTGAAACTTTCTGAATAATAATTGATGCTTAATTACATGAATTTTAGTTGAATATGATGTAGACAAATTAAAAAAACTTGAATGAACAATTGTATGCGAACTTGTATGTTACACAAATATTAGTTATATCTATCTACTAAGAATATATGAAAATGTAGCTTTTATAATTAAAAATAATATAATTACTGCTTTATTTATATCATAACAAATTAAATTCTTTTATTCCATCATAAATGTAAACTGGTAGGTAACCAGTGACACTTATTGGGAATGATTTATATGAATGGTGTTCTCCAGTATAGCCATCTCTAACAGCAAATGGGCGTATCCTCGCCGAGAAAACACCTGGAATAACAGAATTAGATTTCATACTAACCATTAATTTAATATCTTTAATTGAGACTTCTGGCCAAAATTAACAAGTGATCTATTTCAATAAAAAAATTGCAATTTGTCAGACATAATTTCCTCTTTTCCCTTTGCGATGAGTTAAATAGTTAACTAGAAGATATCGAGCAGATGTAGATAGTAGTTTCAGGCACTAGGTTCACAATTAGGTTTGAAGGTATTATTATAAAAATTTCGTCAAAAAATGTCATCCGAATACGAGCAAGTGATAGAGAGCATGTTTTCGAAAGTTACTACATGTTAAGAAATTATTTGTAAAAACAAGAACATAATATCTGAATGCACCTGTCTATTTTCCTTTACAATAAAGATTTTTGTACGATTTTCAAGGAGGCCTTTACATCGTACTTTTGGAATACAACAATAATTAATAAAAACAGAATTTTAATACAATTTATAATATTAGCTTTATTTGGTTATTACTTTACACGTTTTCTTTTTAACGGTTTTTTTCTAATAAGTCATTTTAAATAACCCAAATTATTTTTCATGCATTTTATGGAACTAATATATTAAGAATAGGGTTAATACAATGAATAAAAACTAATCTTAACATACTTGAATGTGACGAATCTTGTTTGTTTCTTGTGTTCATTCATTCTTAAATTCTGGCTTAGTATCAATATGTTTATGAATGATGTGTCATTGAGACACGTGTAGTATGTTATTATGTTTAGGGTCAGATTATTAACGTATATTATAAAAAGTTTTGTTCACTTCTTGATGGTACTGCTTTTGAACTATATTTTCCAAACTTCCAATTATTTCTTTTACTGTATATATAGCGACCATACTCATTAATTCATCATTTAACCAGTTAATTTATAGAACTTTTGGTATTTTCACAGTTTTTCAGCGGTTGCTTCCCCAAACCATGCAAATAGTATTCTATGAAATTCTTCATAACAATTTTCAGCTGAAGTATCATCATAAATTCTGTTCCAGTTTGCCCTTCTTAACAGACATTTGAATTTTCAATATTATTAGCATTGAAGCTTCTCATCTTGACTAGGCTGTTTATAGGTGTATACATCTTATTGCATAACAACTGTCCCATGTGATCTCCTAAGTGTAGACTTAGCTTACAAAATGTAGATCTTTTTTATTTACATGATCTATAGATTTTGATTTTTTGGAATTGGTACTGAAAAAAATCAATTACTTGATTTACAGTTGTTTCAGGTACCGCCCTACATATGGATAGCCATTTGCTTTAAGCACTTTTTAAAAGTCCTCGTTTATTTTGATTTCTATTGTTTGGACGTTTTTTTTCTTACCTGCTATTATGTTCCATTTTTCAACTTCAGTTTGTTGTAGTCCTTAATTTTCTTTTGTTAGGTTTATTGTTTATTGTACACTTTATTTTTTACTTTGCAAACATAAAATTTAAATTTTGTTTATATATACAATATAATTCACACAGCATCTAACAGTATATTCTTTGTAAACCATAATAAAGTTTTGACAATGGGTCTGTTTAATGGGAGAAACGATATCGCATACTTGAAAATGTAGTTATAACAGAATGTGGTTTTCTGTAATTAGTTTAAAATGCATATTATATTACAATAAAACAATTTTCGCTAAATATGGAAATTATTTAATTTTCTCAGGCATCCACACGAATCCTCAATTTATTCATTTTGTTTTTGGTGACATTTAATTAAACAATTTATATGTTCTGTATGCTGAAGTTTTGCCGCTGTATGTAATTTGATGTGAAAATTAAAATAACTTTATTAAATATATTTTCACTTGTTCTTTTATTAAGGTGTTCGCTGTTTTGACGACCATTTTGAATTAGGTTAAATAAAATGATGTCACTCTGTCAAAAAATATTTAATAAAGGACTACCGATTTCGGTCAAAAGACCATCATCAAGTTCGGTTACTATTCTCAAAATATTTTTTGACAGAGTGACATCGTTTTATTTAACCTTTCATTACCACTTGTACTAGTTTCAAGTTTTAATAGTTTTATAATTACTTTTGTTAAAAACATGAGGACAATCGGAGATAATTAAACATTTGTAGAAGATATAATTTTTTGCTGTGCTTATGGATAAAACCTAGCGTACATTTAGTGTAAGGTTCAATAAATAAAGTAGTGCATTTTTAATCTTTCGCAGTGACCATGTGCTTGTTTAAATTAAGTTATATGAAAACATGAACACTGCAGAATTCCATAAATGCAACAAGTAACATATTAGTAATGGCTTTGTGTTAATGAAAGTTTTAAAATTTAAAATTACACTCCACCTGGCTTTTCTCTACTGAATTTCGCTCTAGAAATAGCTTGTGAAAATATGTAAAACTAGCAAAGCCACTGTAAAGGTCGTAAGGCACTCTTTAATACGCAAACTGAATCATTAATATTGTAAGGCACTGGATCCATGTGTCAGAATTCAATTCATATACACCGCCGAATCATTTTATAAGACACAATTATTTTTAATCAATTAACTTTAATTGCGATGATATCAACATTACGATGCTGTCCTCATAGTATCATGCATTGATAAGTTTACTTTTTCAATAATGTAGAAACGCCTCGTTTCTTTGTCAATAAGCATTCTCTCTGTTTTGTTTAAAGTGTTGGAACGTCAACTTAGATCTCATTTTAATGACAACGATATATTCATCAGAACGTAGATTTACCACTACTTTGCTGAATATCTCTGATATAATTAAATCCAATGAGTAAAGGTTGTCATCTTAATACTCCTTGGCTTCAGAAAATCTTTTCTATTGCTTCTGAATTCTATTGTTTTCCATCTACCAAGTTTGGTAATAATGTTTTAGAAACCATCAGCATTAAAATTAATAATACCTTGCTGGAAGATAGCACATGTTGTTCCATCAATTAGTACTTGTAAATATAACATTAAAACAATAAAGTCTATATTTATTTAATATCAGTTTGCTAAAGTGGTATATAGAACTTGCAGCTTCAATTGCGTGACAAATTTTTCCATTGCAAGCATCCTTATTTCCCTTACTGTGTTCTTTATTTCTCCTCCTATCTATGTTATACTCTTCTCTTTCTTATTTATTTTTATAATGGCAGCTATAGTAAATTTGACCACGAGTTTTCTCTGCTACTTCATTTTCTTTTCCACCTCCTCAAGATCACCTATTTTGTCAATTGCTAACGAATTTGTATTTCTGGAAAACTTTTTTATTTGTCAAGACAATGGCGCAAGCGGAGAATCTGCCGGATGCACTACCGAACTCTGGTCCATGATAAGGAATGTATTAGTCCTATGTAAACCGTTCAAGTTTCAAATTCATAACAGCACAATGAGTCTAATATGTATTCTACTATAGAATACTGGTGGACTCGAACTATACAAAGCACACTTAATTAGCTATTTTATGTTGTTTCACGAATTCCAGATTTAATTTCAGTATTAATGTGCATATCAGCTCTGTTTGTATTAATAGAGTCAATCGGCGTGTTTTGCATTTTCATTTGGAAGAATATATCATATCAAATAATTAATGCTTCTAAAAATTGTATTAATCTATTCCCATTTCTCTCACATCTGGAGCTTACCTCTTAATTATTTCTTTCTTTTCAATCTTTATAAATTAATTTAAAAATAAATAAATTTTAAATAAATATTCACTAATATTCTTTTTATAATTTGCAGGCGCAACTGTTACGAGTATATTCTCTGGCCTTATAGTATTTTTAGTATTCATATCGAGAACCATATAAAGAGGACGGATATGGAAAGGAGAAGCAAGAGGACACGAAAGGATACAATAAAATTGCGCTTAGAAAACCTATAATCCACGCTTTTTATGTCCACTAAACACCATTAATATATATTGCTGTTTATAGTTTGATAGGTACATGTTTGAATTTCTCAAAATTTAAACGTCTTCAGTATTTTAGATATATTAAAAGTCGTGTTTTAGAAACTCACAGCAAAAATATTAAAGAAAATTATAAAAAGTTTAAAATAAAAAAATTAGAGAAACTAGTTTAAATTTTGGGGAATTTTTGTAGTTTAATAATGTAGGGGTTAAAGTTAAAAAATAAAATAAAAATAAAATTATCAATTGTTTTAAAGCATATTTATGCAGTTTGTTCTATGAAACGTTATTGTTTTTTAAAGTTTAACACTGTTAATGTTATGAATCAAAAAAAAAAATCGTGAAAATTAGATTTATTTTTTTATCGTCAATCAAAAAATCTCGTTAAAATTTTGAACATACGATGTGTTGCGCTAAAATTGCGATTTAAATAAAATTATTTCAAGTTTTAGCTCGACTCAAAATATGCTAATAATATATGTAAAAATACAATCACAATACACAAATTGAAATTTACTAAATTTGAGAGCAAAATAAAATTACAGTTAACTTCCAGATTTTTTAATTAAAATTATCCAATTTAAATGCAATATTGTGTTTTTAAATAGAGCAAATAATTTACAATGGCATTGTTTCCAGTAAGCGGCACATCAATTTAATTAAAAGATACTCTTGATTTAAAAAGCTAAAACTAACATTTTTCAGTAATTTTTTTTCTCTCAAATATTTGTGTGTATATTGAATAAAATATATATATAGTAGATTCCACTAATTTTAGTTTAAAAGTGTAGAAAGTGATATTAAATAAATTTAAAAAAATCACCAGTTCACCTTAAATAAAAATAAAATAGCTAGATTCGTAATGTAAAATTGTATGCACAAATAAACTCACAAAATAATAATTGAAATAAAATTTAAAGCATATATAACTTTATTGTAATTTTGTATGTCTAACAATTAATATATTATATCGCATAATTTATAAATAAAATTGTAAAAAATACATACGAGAATTCTTTGTATTCATCTGGCTATTTGAAAGTTGTACAACTCGGTGCAAATATGTGTTTTGTGTTTAGAAATTAAGAAATTATTGAATTGTAGCTTTAGACTTAGAATATAAAAGCAGATGAAAATGTGTTCTATTAAAGACTACTTATTTATATTATTATATTTTGGTGGTGATGACCCTTATTCATGTTTCATTTTTTTGGGCGGCCAGATGAAGTGAATTGTGGGGCCCTTATAAATTTTTTACATCGAAAATATCATTTTGCTTCTATATTTCTATAAAGTATAGGTATGACTTTTGGGTTTATAATTAATGCTCAAAAAACCCATTACTTACTTACTCGAAGTCAGCACTCTGATTACTACTATGAATATAAGAATCAATCGTAAAAATTGAGAGGCAATAAGCCTTAAAGAAGCCAGCAGTGGAGTTACAAGCCTTAATTCTTAAAGAGATTACTGATTAAAGCCTGCCAGAGGGAACAAGTTCTAGAAAATGTCTTCGAAATTCTCCTTAGGTATATGTAATTGACTAGCACAGAAGCGATAAGGCCAAAATATTAAGTTGCAACGCTACGATATCCCTGTTCAGGCTAGTTATTACATTGTATGTCTTTTGATCTCTTAAGGAATAAATAGTTGTGTTTTATCATTTAATAGAATCACAGAAACATAATTTTTGAAAGTTATAACTGAAATTCTTTTTTACCGATGCCTTTAGACAGATCGATACAATATTTTATTGGTTTTCTAATTATAATTTGTATGCCAGTGAAATACAAAATTAAAATAGGTTAAATTTTTTTTTTTATTTTTAACCAAGGAAGGTTAAAGCTGAGTCTAAAGAAGGTTATAAACAAATAGGTAAGTAAAATAATATTCATATATTATAGTTTCACAAATTTTCCAAAAAACACTTTAATAATCAATTATAATCTTAAGCTAAGCTTATTTAAACTAAATAAGAGGAATCAGAACAAAAAAAAATTAAATTGAATTTTGCCCATTTTTACCTCTCGCATATTACATGCTCAAATTTATCAGTATATGTATAAGTATAAAATGATAATATGTAAAATCGGATACATAGTGTTTTACATCTGTTGAAGGAAGCCGTTTATTTATCATATTGAGAAGTACTATCCTAATTTTTGAAAATTCGACAAATTCAAACAGCACATTTCGTACCGCAATGCAAAGTTTTAGTGGCTTTAGTAGAACAAACACGACATAGAACCCCTGAAATCTGGGGTAGGAAGCCGTAATAGCAACAACCAAAATAAAAATTTTAAAATTGTATGTTCAAAAAATTGAAAATGCACATGCGCGAATTTAGAGTAGTGGAGGTGGAATTTCGGCATCGAGGTAAAAATTGTCGCAGAGGGTGGTTTAGGGTGGTACCACGCACCGAGCCGATCGGACGCACAGAGCTCCAGTTTACCTCCTCTTAAAGAGGGGGGACTGTCAAAATTTTCTCTGAAATTAAAAAAAATACTTTGCAGTCAAGGTCCAGGGGCCTCCGCAGACGCCCGCTTCCTCAAGAGAGCCCGGGCAGGTCTCGGAGATGCCAATTGCTGCGGTGGACCCAACAGCCACATATATGCTCTTTGCTCGAACTGAGAGGCTTTGCGGAGAACGAATTTTTTAAAGTTGCTGTTAGGTCTATATTCGAAGATTCAAAAGGAAGTATCAATTTGCGTGCTTTATGGTATACACTTGAAACTTATATTTATACCGATTAACCAAAGCATGTGAAGTACGAGAGGTAACGATTTTAATTTATATTTCATTACTTTGAATATAATTACTTACCTATTTTGATTAGAAAGCTCCCTTTACTACATACATTTAGGCAAGTGTATAATATTCATTCATTTAATTACAGGGTATTTAAAAAAATAAGAAACATATTTTTTAACATTATTTATTTTGAATGTAATTAATACATAATACAATAATTGCCCTTCAGATTGGAATGTGTAAAATATTGGAATAATATGAATACGTATCGCAAAGTTTATGCTTTTATTTAAATATCGGAATAAAATAAGTGGGTGATAAGTAAAAATTATACAATAATCTTGTTTGTCTTTGTTATAAATTAAAATACTTTACACAGCCTTGAATATATAATATTATAGTTACATTTTTTTACTTAAAAAATTAAAGTATTAATGTACTAAAATATATTGTTCTCATTAAGGTAGGTTGTATTTTATGTGTTTTATTCGAGGATTCTTCCGGGGTGCCACAGGCATCTGTTTTATGGGGTTTTTCTTTAATTGACACCTATGGTTACATACAAATATGGCTATAAACGGCACTAAATTGCATTACTACGTATTTAAACAATATATACATGTGTTTCGTTTTTACAATAAACATAATGCGAAATAAGGACAGTAATTATAAGAATGTACATTTTTTACAAAATATATACAAGGAAAACTTTCCAAAAAGTAACTATTTTTAAGTTATAGAACTAAAGCTATTAAGCTAATATTTCTGTACATAATCCGACAGAGATGTATAAAAAATGAACTGTTATAATGCAAGTTATTGTCGTTTTTGGTGCACAACATTTTTAGGGTGACGCAGACAATTAGTTAAGTGGGTTACGTCCAGTTTGGTCAGCTGATTCCTTTAGCTAAGAATAGGAGCATTATTAACAAAAATGAACTGTAGTTCGTAATGGACGCTCCGCAGTGAAGTTCATCGTGAGGGTAGAAGTTCGAAGGGGGCGACTCTTCACCTTGTCGACATACTTCGCCTCGCATCTCAAATTCTTCCTGCAATTAACTGTTTAGAGAAAGTCTCTTAAGGAGTATCGTTACTTACTTCGCATAGTTCCTTGCAAGGTGGACAGACAATAGCTCCTTTATGAAGCCAACCGTTGTTCAAAATCCTTATGGCGATTTCTTGGTGGGCATGGTAGCAAGTGTAAGTGTAGTTTCCAACCTAAAAGGAGATAAATAAAATATTAAGACTGTCTTAATAGACGATTATTAGTTCTCACGATAGATTACGTACTTCTAAGTGATGAAAAAATTGATGAAGCGCAAATTAGTGTAACTAATAAATAAAAAATCGTAAGTAAGAGTTTGAAATAAATTCTAAATCCTAAATCACGGATTTTCCTTTTGTATGTCCCCGATCGAATTTTAATTATTCATCCGACGTATCTCAACTGTAAACGACATAAAGTAGGATCTATTTTCTTATTATTAAGAATGTATGAAACCGCTTTTTTTTCAGCTGAGCCGAGCCGGCTATTTCAGGAGTGCTGAAACGTATTTTTTCGTGGGCTGTCAAGAGGTCGGAGAGTTTTTTCAACTCGGAAATTCGGAGATGTTATCGAGGTATTTTTTAAAATGAAATAACACTCGTCAGATGTATTATGTATTTAGAAATCGGACTTACCAAAATATGTAGCCTCCCGTTTTCACATCTATATGCGTAGCATCCGGAACCCCAGTGCTGCCATTGACGCATTTGTCCACACGAACGCTCTTCCCACATTTGATTGGTATGATCAAAGCATCTGGAGTGTTTTCCGTATTTTTCCAAGGCGAAGTTTTTGTCAGGTCCTGCAACACAAATACGTGGAAATATCAAAACACATAAGGGTTGGTACGGTTTTTGTTCGCTTCTTCTTTGATAAATCAACATCTGATAGACAGATTTCCAATTTCTAGATTTATTGGAGGAACTTTTCAAATCTTTTTTGTGTATTTGTGAGTAGAACGTTTCGGCGGATCTTTAAAATAAAATTAGAATTGTAAAAGTTGCATTAAAGTATATAAATAATCTTACTTCTATGAAATTTAGTTTAAAGTTGATGTACCTGAGGCAAGTCATTAATGCGGTATACAAAGTTCGAAGTTGACAACAACTTATTCGAATGTAATGAAACGGCATCAAGTTTCGTCTTTCATATAAAGTTAACGGATGTTTTCAATAAATATCTGCTCTTGAATAGACGGGAAAGTGATAAATCTGAATTGAAGTTCCAATCCCGCGAAAGGATTTTTCCTTTTAACTCTTATTAGTTCCGTAGTATTACTTCCCCGTAAACTTGGATAATGAAAATTTAAATTGGCTCGAGTTTGCCACTAAGCTGTTGTATATACACGCAAAATCCGTGTGCCACCATCGTTAGTTAAAAGTTTTCTGAGGATTGACAGGAGTGTTCGAGCGAAAGTCGTTATCTATTTTACAGGTACAAACTTTGACAGTACAGGGGACAAATAAATAAATCCAGTATACAAATTTATCTATTTCTAATTAATTGTTACAATAATTTACGTAATTTTGTAATCTGGCGCCCCTATACAATATATTATATCAGGTGTACAAATATGTTTTATTTTCAATTTTAGAAAGAGATTTTATATTAACAGAGGGCATCATGATAAAGTTCGTGTAATTTAAAATTATCAAAATCCGAAAATCCACAATCAACAACTGATTCGTACACAATTTTGTTAAAGTGGTACCGATAGCTGCTGTACTTATGTTTTTATTCATTTAATAAAGTCAGAGTACAAATAAATAGTAATTTTTAATGAATAAAGAAGTCATCATATTAATAGAGAGCATAAAAGTAATTCTGATAAAATCAAATTCCGAAAACCGTCAATCAACAGTTAATTAGTAAACAAGTTTGTTAAAATGTTATCGATAGCTGCTGCACTTCCACGTCCTGGTCTAAATACGGATTGCACTACGACAACGTACTGATCATCCTCTATTACTACAACTCCAACAGAAATTTATCAACTTCAAATTGGAATTAATCAACTTCAGACTGGGATTAATTGATTTAAAACTGAGAATATTCAATTTCAAATTGGGAATAAATAATTACAAATTGGTTCAATAACTAAAATAAATGTATTTCACTTTGGGATTATTTTGATTAAGATGAACATGTTCAGTCAGTCAGTATACAATTATCAGATGAATTCCATAGATGAAGATTCAGGTGGGCTATAAGTCAACCTAACTGGCAAACTATTGGTAATAGTAAACACAATAATTTGAAATTGATTATATTCAATTTAAAGTTGAATGGGTTTTCCCCAGTTGTGATTATTTTAATTTAACAGCAAAGACGTTCTAGCTTCTCAACATGTACTTGAATTTTTGAACACCATGGAACCAGACAAATTAAACATATTATCAAAAGATTTTATTTATATATACTAGTGTGCCAAAAACATGCCAGTTTTAGGTATAGAGACAATAGCAATTTATTAATTTCAGCTGACATAATAACAGCAAGTCCAAATTAAAAAAGTACAGTGTGGTCTGAGAATGGCACAATCGTTTGAAACGAGTTTGTTGTTTTGAAAGATTGTTCAAATGCCGAAAAGAGATCTATCAAGAAATCTTTATCTCTTTTTAAGCTGAATTTTGTTAATTTCTGGAAAAAGTGGTCGTAAAGAATCACTACCTCATATGAAGATGCTGCTAATCGCACGCATAGCAAACTCGCAAAATTATGGTTAACCGAACACACACCAAAAGCTTTCTCATGATAAGTAAATATCGTTTCAAACAGATGGAAATAAAGATGCAGCAGATATTTTAAAAGATTTTACCCAAAACCTTCACGCACTTTGGAATATAGAAAATCAATTTCCAAGTAGAACGATTTTCTTCAGAGGAGGCATAGGAATATTTTGTCAATAATAATTTGACAAAATCCCAATATTTAAATACAAGAGCAATGCTATTATCGATAGTTCTGGATGTTTACCCTTCCTAAAATATTACGTAGAGCGAAGATCCAGAAGATTCTGATATTTTAGTTTCAGATATGTCGACCGAAATTAATTTAGATTGTTCTACAAATATGCAGAATTAAAGAAAAAGAATTCATCGTAATAAATAAATAGGATTGATTTAAGCAGCAGTGCCAAATTAAACCACCACAAGAAAATGAAGAATATCACAATCAAAGTTTTTTCTAAATTACATGGTTATTTTACAAATATATTGTAAAAAATAAAAATAAAATAGTTTAGCAAAATCCTAGGTCAAGCTCAACTAGATGTTGCAGGCCTTTTAAATTACTGTTTAAAAAAGAAACAACCGTAAGTAGAAGTCATTCAACAACAAATAATAAATTTAAAGTTAACCACAGTGAATTTGACAGGCAATTCATCCCAAAAACGCTTTATTTGTCATCAATTAATCAAATTGGTACAGAAACAGAAGAACGTAACCCCATTAATATTCCTTTGGTCTGTCAACTTTACACGCCTTGATTAGGTTCTTTGAATTGTTACTCCATATTTCCTATAAATTGCCTATTCAAAAGTAGCAGGCCAAAGGAGAAGATGAGAAGCACATTGTAAGGCAGCACAAAAAAGCGATATATATATGGAAATACTTTTTATTTTAAAGATATTGTTTTGAAAATTTTTCAAAATATTTAGAGGAAAAAAGGAAATTGTATTTAAAGCACTATTACGGATATTACATGGCAATTACGGTACATAAGGTGCTTACTAATGGACCAAAAATTATTGAAGCTGCCATTCTTCCAATTGGAATGCTGTCAGAAGAGGTGCAGGAAGCGAAGAATAAAGACTTCAAGAAATTGAGGGGATGTAATATTACAATAATTTTAAAACAACAATTACATTTAATTTCATTTTTAATATTAGGTTGGCAACTAAGTAATTGCCGTTTTCTTGAGGAAAATATAACAGATTATTTTTACTCACCGAAATAGCTTTAATTACAAATGTATTGTCTATTATTTTCAATCACCTTTTTCCACTTTTCAGGCA
>JAUIMW010001253.1:0-13166 GCA_033557785.1 Enochrus cinctus
ATATATATATATATATATATATCCTCCAGGTATACTTTCATATGTATCCTTTTAATTTAATGAATAAATTTAACGACACTCTTTTTTATCTAAGTTTATTCATTCAATAGGATGAACGTATGAAGTACCTGGAAAAAAGAATCACAAAGTCTGGGGGACAAGGAAGTTTCTTAGTAATTCTTCATTTATTGCACATTCACATTAAACTACATAACATGTTCTCCTGACACACTATCAATTTTATACTCGTCTTTTGCAAGACAGAAAATAATACTACATAGTAAGAAGATAACCAGGGGGTCTAGAGGACATGGAATGTTCTCCAGGTACACTTTCACCTTTGTACTTTTAATTTGTTTTATGTATTTTCTTTAAATAAGTTTATTCAGTCAGCAAGAAGAACGTACGAGATAAAGTACCTGCAGGATAGACCATGTCCCCCCGACCCTGATGGTCTTTTCTTTATTGCAAATAAATAATACATTACAGTATATAAAACTACGTACCTGCAAGATCAGGATGTCTGAAAAATTTAGAATATTCTTCAGGCAGACATTCATCTTTTTTCCTCAGTTTACTTAGTCAACAAACGAACGTATGAAGTAAAGTACCTGGAGGACATTCCTCTAGTAGTTTTTCTTTTATTTTAAAAGAATAATAAAGATATGTTTATTGTTATAGAATATAAAACTACATAAAAAGGTGACACCAGAAGGTCTGAGGGACATGGAATGAATATGTTACCCATATTTTCTAGAGATTCTTCTATTAAAAAAATAGTGAACCTTCTACCATTCGATGGTGTAGGTTTTGTTTGTTATTCACAAATTATCTTCTTCTATTTCGTGTTGTAAAACAAAACGCCTCCAGTACTCTCTGTGAAGTGCCAATTTCCTAGCATATCTTCCTTATGAGTCTGGTCATCCTTATAGTCACTCCTCTGTCTCTTAGAACACTCCACATTTTGTCTTTAAGTACTTTGTCGAACGCCTTTTCTAAATCTACAAATCTAGGTACGTACTCTGTCTTTGCTTCTTTTCCATCATCTGTTTGTGGTCTTGAATGCTTCTACCAGCTCTAAGTTCGCTTTGTGACTCATCGTTTTTCTCCTTCAATAGTGGTTTTATCCTCTGGTCTATTATTTTTTCAAGATTTTTCATACCTGTACTTTTGTCTCCTTTTTTATGTATAGGAACTATAAGCGCCATACTCCAGTCCTCTTTATTATAACGGAATTTAAAATTACACAGAAGGATCTTTTTATTTTTTTTTTAAAGATTATTCAGTCAATTGGAAGATCGTATGAAGTAAAGTACCCAGAAGACACTCCATATCCCTCATACTACTTTATTTAATAAATTTGATGGTACGCTTTATTTATCTAAATTTATTCAGTCAATAAAAAGAGTTTACGCTCCATGTCTCCTAGACCCTCAGAGGAACATTCTATATTCCCCAGAACCCCTGGTTGTTCTTCTTTTATTACAAAAAAAAAATAATAAACATGCTTTATACTTTTACTTCATTTAATAAGTTTGAAGGCAGTTTTTGTTCATTCAGTCAATAAGATAAACGTATGAAACAAAGTACCTGGAGGACATTCCATATTCCTCAGAAATAGAATATCCTCTAGGCATGCTCCCCTGGCGGTTCTTCTATTATTTTAAAAGTATAATAAACATATTTTTTCTATAATAGAAAATTAAACCACATTGTTGTTGTATATAAATGAAAATTTAACGTCGTACAACAAAAATTCACTGTGACTTGTGTAGTGAATAGTCTTCGATTTTATTAGAACTTTGATTTGTAGTTCTAATTTCTCCTTGGATGGATAATTATTCGGGTAGTGTCGATGCTGAGAGAGAGAGAGAGAGGAGACTGAAATAAGCGAAGATGTAGATGATTTTAACCGACTTTTACAGAGATTGTCGCGAAACATTTTTTGCTATATATTGCTAGATATCAATATTAGGGAAGCTTTTGCACATCTGGTTGAACTAATTGCTAATTTCTTTGATTTATTTATTATTTATCACCAGAGAGCCTGGAAGAGACGGATATCCTCCAGGCACACTGCATATTTATGCTTTTAATTTAATTCATAATTTCAATGACTCTTTAAGTAATTTATTTAGTCAATAAGAATAACGTATCAGGTAAAGTACTTGGAGGACATTTCATAGCCCCAGACGCTTTGGACTTTCTTCTTTCATTGCAAAAAATAATTCATCTCTTTATTATAACAGAATATTAAATAAGATAACAAGAAAGATCATCACAAGGTGTGATGAACTTTATACTCTATACTATAAAATAAGATAAAAGAAGGAACTCAAAGAGGACAAAGAGCATGGAATATCCTTTAGGCACACTATTTATAAAGTTAATTCTCTTAATTTATTTAATGGGTTTGATGGAGTTCTTTAATTATTTAAGTATGAGATAAAGTACCCCGAGGACATGTCAAATCCCTCAGGATATGGAATATTCTTCAGGCACTCTATTATCTTTATAATCTTAATTTATTTATTAAATTTAATGGAATTCTGCATTATATCTATATTATACACGTACATGGAAAAGTACGTGCAAGACACCAGGGTAGTTCTTCATTTATTGCAAAAGAATAATAAAGATATGTTTATTATTATAGAATGTAAAACTACATAAGAAAATGATCACCAGAAAGTGTATTTATCTACGTTTTTCAGTCAATAAGAACAACGTAACAGAAATTACATATTTCCCAGATCTCTTGGAGGTCCTTTTTTTATTGCAAAAGGTAAATAATATCTCCTCATTATAACAAAACATTATTATAACATTCCTCTTTTTATCTATGGACTTCTGTCTCTGTTCTCAGTTCTCCAGTTCTAAGTCTATGTTGTCTTCCACCAATTTCTGATACTTCTTTGCTACGATGTCTTCTTGTGGTCTATATGTTTTGATCGTTTATTTTACGTTATTGTCTTTGCTCTCTTGGCTTGTGTTTTTGTGTGGTGCGTGTCTGATGGCTAGCTTTGCTACTACTAAGTGGTGATCGCTATTTATCTCAGCCCCTCTTCTTACTCTTACATCTTTTATTTCTTGTGTGGTTTGTTTATCAACACATAATCAATTATGGACTTTTCATTGCCTTCTTTTCCCTCTCTTGTTATCAAGTGTATTTCTTTGTTTATAGAAGGTATTTGTTAATATGAGGTGATTCTATGCAGAAATCAATCAATATCTCACCGTTTTTGTTTCTTATGTTCTCTCCAAAAGGTCCTATGCTGTCTAGTCCATCATTGTTTCTCTTTCCTACTCTACTATTAAGGTCTCCCAAGATGATAGTTCTTCCCGTCTCTTTGCTTATCGTGTCGCTTATTTTTCTCCAGAATTCTTCCTTCTTATCCTTCTTTGCATCTTCACATGGCCCGTACGCTATAATGATTGTTGTTTTTTCTTTTGGGTCCCCCGCAATATTTATTTTCAACATCCTCTCTGATATGTATTCCCATTTCTCAACTATACACCCTACTCCTTCCTTTGCATTTATTTCCTGTTGTACTCTACTATAAATGAGTAAATGTCCGTTCTCCACTTTTTCTGTGCCCTTGGCTTTCTTTTTTGTTTCACTCAGTGATAATCACCATTTTGTACCCCACTTTAACCTCCTTTCCTGCAGTTTTTTTCCATCTGTGCTCTTTTTCTGATTTCCTTGTGTATATCTCTTTCTTCCCAACTCTTCCCATCTTTACAATGCTTGTGTTTTTACTTTTTTTTTGTACCTGCTCTATTGTCACTTTTATTTTGAGATTTTTTTCTATAAACTTTTCCATGCGTCCCACCAGTGTTTCCCAAATTTTTTCTACTCCTTTCCCTATCGAGCTCCTCCAATCTGCTGTTTCTTGTTTTAATTTCGGTTTTCATGCAGACATTCTCTTGTTTTATGTTCTTGTTCTTTTCCCTGAGCTTTGCCATTTCTTCTTTATATTCTTTTTGGATTTCTTTTATGTCCTTGACATCCTGCATTAGTTGATCTAAATTTTCTCCTCTTATCATTGTTGCTTTCTTGGAAATCTCGACATTTTCGGCCATTTCTACTTCTCTCTTCCTTTTTCCGTCGTCCGTGGAATATCCAGCTTCGTACTCTTCATCTTAGCTCTTGTTTGGCATCTCTCACTTCACACGTCGCACCGCGCTAAGGGTCTCGCCCGGATCGTCTCCTCTGAAGCTCAACCTTTCTTAGTGTTATCTTTTTCTACTTGCAACTCCTCTGTGTATCTTGAGTTGCCTATCACTCGCATGCAACTATGGGCCTTATCTTTTCCTGCTTTTAATTTAAGTCATAATTTAAATGACTCTTTATTTATGTAGTTTATTCAGTTATCATTCAATAAGAATAACGTATCAGATAAAGTACCTAAAGGACATTTTATAGCCCCAGACGCTTTGGACGTCCTTCTTTCATTGCAAAAAATAATTCATCTCTTTATTATAACTATATAATATAAAATTAGATAACAAAAAAGATCATCAAAAGGTGTGGATAACTTTATACTCTATACTATAAAATAAGATAAAAGAAGGAAAACAAGGTGGACAAAGAACATGAAATATTCTTTAGGCATACTATCTATAAAGTTGATTCTCTTAATTTATTTAATGAATTTCATGGCGCCAGAATCTTTGGAGGATATGGAACATTCTCCAGCTACATTAAGATCTCTATACAATGAATTTATGTAATAACTTTGATGGCACTCTTTATCTAAGTTTATTTAGTCAATTAGAAGAACCTATGAGGTAAAGTAAGTAAAGAAGGATCAAACGAAGCTCTGGAAACCATGGAACGTTTTATGCATTTACATACTCATAGATCTCAGTCCCTCTAGTGGTCCTTATTTTATTATAAAAATACATTTAACATCTTTTTACTATGATAGAAAATCAAACCACATAAAAAAGGCCAGACATCTGGGGGACATGAAATATCCACCAGGTATACTGCCATATTTCTACTCTTAATTTAATTGATAAATCTAAAGACACCTCTTATTTATCTAATTTGATATAAGAGGATGACCTGGAAGGTTTTCAAAAAAATAATACTTCTCTTTGTTTTAACAGAACATAATATAATTAATAAAAGAACGATCATCACAAGGTCTGTGGGATATGGAATATTATCTTGGCACATTACTAACATTATACTCTTAGTTTAACTTATATATTTGAAGGCATTTTTTATTTAAGTTTCTTTGTAGTTCTTCATTTATTGCATATCATTTAGAGGACATGGAATGTTCTCATTATTATAGAAAATAAAACTACATAAAATAGAACCAACATAGGATTTGGGGGGCATGGAACGTCCTTCAGGCAAACTATCATCTTTATATTCTTTATCTATTTGGTATAAAGCTTATTTAGTCAGAAAGAAACATCCTCACGACAATGCTTTTGTTCCATTGTGAGCAAACGCGGCACCCACCTCGTGCACAGCTTTCTCGTCTCCCAATTTTCAGTCAATATGGATTGCGGATTTTCTAACGTTTATTCAATCAATTAGAAGAACCTATAAGGTACGTGGAGAAGGTCTAGAGAACATGCAAGGTTTTGCTTTTTTTAATAAACTTCATAGCATTTTTGTTTATCTAAGTTCTTTCAGTCAATGGAATGTCCTCCAGGTACTTTACTTCATACGTACATCTTGTATGAAGTAAAGTACCTGGAGGACATTCCGTGTCCCCCAGGACCCCCGGGTGGTTTTATAATAAATATATATTATATATATCTACTGGGGGACTTGGAAGTTTCTTAGTGATTCTTCGTTTATTGCACATTCACATTCAACTACATAACATGTTCTCCTAACAAACTATCAATTTTATACTAATTTTTTACATGACAGAAAATAGTACTACATAATAAGAAGATAACCAGGCGGTCTAGAGGACATGGAATATTCTCCAGATACACTTTTACCTTTACACTCTTAATTTGTTTAATGTATTTGAAGTTATTCTTTAAATAAGTTTATTCAGTCCATAAGAAGAACGTACGAGGTAAAGTACCTGTAGTATATACCATGTCCCCCAGACCCCTGATGGTCTTTCCTTTATTGCAAATAAATAATACATCTCTTTATTATAACAGTATATAAAACTTCGTACCTGCAGGAGGTCTGAAAAAAATAGAATATTCTTCAGGTACACTCTCATCTTTTTTACCTCAGTTAACTTACAGTCAACAAACGTACGTATGAAGTGGAGTACCTGGAGGACATTCCCCTAGTGGTTTTCCTTTTATTAAAAAAACTACATAAAAAGATGACAACAGAAGGTCTGAGGGACATTTTCTGGAGATTCTTCTATTAAAAAAATACTAAACATCTCTTTATTGTTTATTGATTATTCAGACAATTGGAAGAACGTATGAAGTAAAGTACCTAGAGGAAATTCCATGTCCCTCAGACTTCTTTATTTAATAAATTTGATGGTACTTTTATTTATTTAAATGAATTCAATCATTAAAAAGACTTCAGACCTCAGAAGAACATTCTTTATTACCCAGAACCCCTGGTTGTTCTTTTATTGCAAAAAAAAATGTTTTATACTTTTATTTCAAGTTTGAAGGCAGTTTTTGTTCATTCAGTCAATAAGATGAACGTATGAAATAAAGTACCTGGAGGACATTCCGCACTCTTCAGAAATAGACATCCCATGTTCTTCAGAAATGGAATATCCTCTAGGCACGTTCCCAAATTTATACTTTTACTATAAATTTAATGGCACTTATTATTTTTCTTAATAATATGAACGTATAAGACAATGTTCCTGGAGTCTGATAAGTTGAATTTTATTTTTTTTTTTTTTCTAATATGATGGTACTCTTAATCAAAGTTTATTCAATCAATTAGAAGAACCTATAAGTTAAAGTAATTGGAGGACAATCCATGTTCCCTAGAACCCCTGGTTCACAATTTTTTATTAAAAACGAGTAATAAACATCTCTTGATTATAATACAATATAAAATAAGATAAAAGAAGGAACACAAATAGGACGAAGAACATGGAATAACACTATCATTAAGAATGAGATGAAGTACCTGGAGGACATGCCAAATCCTCCAGGGTATGGAATATTCTTCAGGCACTCTAGCATCTTTATAATCTTAATTTATTTATTAAATTTAATGGAATTCTTTATTCCATCTATATTATATGCACGTATATTCTTCATTTATTGCAAAAGAATAATAAAGATATGTTTATTATTATAGAATGTAAAAAATAAGAAAATGATCACTAGAGAGTGTATTTATCTTGGTTTATTCAGTCAATAAGAACAACGTAACATACATCCCGTGTCTCCCAGATCTCTTGGAGGTTCTCATTTTTTTGGCAAAAAATAATTAACATCTCTTTAATACATTGTGAGCTCTATACAATGAATTTAAGTTATAACTTTGATGGCACTCTTTATCTAAGTTTTTTCAGTAAATTAGAAGAACCTATGAGGTAAAGTACTTGGAGAACATTCCATATTCCCCAGAAAACTGATTATTCTTCTTTTTTTTGCAAAACATAATGAACATGACCTTATCATATCAAAATATTAAACTACATAATAGAAGGCTCAACCGAAACTCTGGAAGATATGGAACGTTTTATACTTTTACCTACACATAGATATACAGTTTTTGTTTATCTAAGTTCATTAAGTCAATAAGATGAACGTTTGAAGCAAAGTAGTTAGAGGATATTCCATGTCTCTCAGACTCCCCAGTGGTCCTTCTTTTATCGTAAAAGTACATTTAACTTCTCTTTACTATGATAGAACATAAAATCACATAAAAAAAGACCAGACCGACTGGGGGACATGAAATATTCTCCAGGTATACTGCTATATTTCTACTCTTAATTTAACTTATATATTTGAAAGCATTCTTAATTTAAGTTTATTTGTGGTTCTTCATTTATTGCAGACAAATAATAAAAGATAATTATAAGAAAACATTACTCTACATAAAAGAGGGCATGGAATGTTCTCATTATTATAGAAAATAAAATCTACATAAAATGGAATCACCATAGGAACTGGGGGGACATGGAACGTCCTTCAGGCAAACTATCATCTTTATACTGAATCTCTTTTATTAAGATTATTCAGTTAATTGGAAGAACGTATGAAGTAAAGTACCTGAAGGACATTCCATGTTCCTCAGACTCCTGGAGACCCTCCTTTTTTCGGAAAAATATCTTTTTATCATAATAAAATATAGAAGAATAACCAGGACGTGCAGGATTATCCGCTAGGTACACTTATTTGAACTTTTACTGTACTTGTTAAATTTGATGGTGCTTATTATTTAACTAAGAAGAACAAAAAACATATGAAATAAAATATTTATACTCTTACTTTATTTAGTAAATTTGATGGCAAAGTTTATTTATCTAGGTTTATTCATTTAATAAAAAGATTGTTTTTCTAATTTAATTTATAGTATTAATGGTTTTTTATTTATCTAATTTATTCAGTCAATAAAAACAACCTATAAGGTAAAATACTTGAAGGACATTCCATGTGTTCCAGAACCTCTAGTTGTTTTTTATTGCTAAAAAAATTAAAAAAGATATGTTTATTATTATAGAATATAAAACTACATAAAAAGGAATCGCCAGAACATTTGGGGGACATGGAGTGCCTTTGAGGCAAACTATCATCTTTATATTCTTTATCTCTTTGATATAAAGTTTATTTAGTCAATAATAAACATCCATTGAAAGCAAACGCGGCACCCACCTTGCGTACAGCTTTCTCGTGTCCAAATTTTCAGACAATATGGATTTTCTTTACCATTTCTTTTACTTAACAAATTTGATGACATATTTTACTTACGTTTATTCAGTCAATTAGAAGAACCTATAAGGTACTTGGAGAAGGTCTGGACAACATGCAAGGTTTTACTTTATTTAATAAACTTCCTGGCATTTTTGTTTATCTAAGTTCTATCAGTCAATAAGATGTACGTATGAAGCAAAGTACCTGGAGAACATTCCATGTCCCCCAGACCCCCTGGTGGTCCTCCTTTTGTTATAAATATATATCTTTACTATAATACAATATAAATTATATCAATAAATGACCAAACCCTCGGGGGTAATATCCTCCAGGCATACTTTTTTTATCTAAGTTTCTTCAGTCAATAATAAGAACGTATAAAGTATCTGGAAAAAGGTCATCACAAGGTCTGGAGGACATGGAAGTTTCTTGGTGATTCTTCTTTTATTGCACATTCACATTCAACTACACAACATGTTCTCCTGACACACTATAAATCTTATATTCATTTTGTAGAAGACAGAAAATAATACTAGATAATAAGAAAATAACCAGGGGGTCTAGAGGACATGGAATGTTCTCCAGATACACTTCCACCTTTATACTTTTAATTTGTTTAATATATTTGAAGTCATTCTTTATATAAGTTTATTCAGTCAATAAGAAGTACGTACGAAACCTCTGATGGTCCTTCTTTTATTGCAAATAAATAATACATCTCTTTATTATACCAGTATATAAAACTTCGTACCTGCAAAATTAGGATGTCTGAAAAATTTAGAATATTCTTCAAGCACACTTCCCCAAGTGGTTTTTCTTTTATTAAAAAAAAACTACATAAAAAGGTGACACCAGAAGGTCTGAAGGACATGGAAACATGGGGAACATGTTTTATACTTTTACTTCATTTAATAAGTCTTTAGGCAGTTTTTGTTCATTCAATCAATAAGATCAACGTATGAAGCAAAGTACCTGGAAGACATTCCATGTCCCCCAGGCCCCCTGATGGTCCTTCTTTTATTATAAATATATAATACATCTTTTTAATTAAATAAATGTAAAACCACATTAAAGAAAGACCAGGCCCCCTGAGGGACGTGCAATATATTCCAGAAATACTTCCATATTTATAATCTTAATTTAATTGATAAATTTAACGACACCCTTTTTATCTAAGTTTATCCAGTCAATAAGAAGAACGTATAAAGTATCTGGAGAAAAGGTCATCACAAGGTCTGGGGAACATGGAATATTATCTAGGCATATTATTAACTTAAAACTCTTAATTTATTTTACCTATTTGCATTCTTTATTTAAGTTTTTTTGTGGTTCTTCGTTTGTTACACTACATAATAGAGGACATGGAATAGTCTCATTATTATAGAAAATAAAACTACATAAAATGGATTCACCATAGGATCTGAGGTGACAGGGAACGTCCTTCAGGCAAACTATTATCTTTATACTCCTAATTAATTTGATATCAAGTTTATTTAGTCAATAAGAACCTAGCAGGCAAAGCACGTGAAGCACATTCCATGTTCATCAGATTTTCTGTACATTCTTTTATTATCGCCACCCCTGGTGGTTCTTCTTTTATTATAAAAAAGGATCATCACAGGGTCTAGAGAATATGGAATGTCCTTCAGACAAACTACCATCGTTGTACTCTATATTTATTTGATATCAACTTAATTACTCCTCATTTATCTAAGTTTATTCGGTCAATAAGAAGAATGTAACAAGCAAAGTACTTGGACGACATTCCATGTTTTCTAGACCTCCTGAGGATCCTACTTTACTTCAAAAAATGGTAAACTCTCTTTATTATAACGCCTTAATTTACTTAATATATTTTTGGCACTCTCTATTTATCTTAGATAACCAGAGAGTATATAAAAAAGAGTTAAGATAAGAGAATCACAACCTGAAAGGAGAAAACATAGAGATAATAGAGAAACTGTCTACATGCGGAGAAACAAAAAAGAAAGAGAAATCTGGTAATAACCGGGTTAAATTTGAGAAACAGCAACACAAAATAGGAGGTACAGAATATGATGAAGATGGACCTAAAAATAGAAATAACTCCGGAAATAGTACATAGACTTGGGGAAAGGATATGTCTGGTGAAGATGGCGAGCGAGGAGGATAAGGAAGAAGTTATGAAGAATAAACACAAACTAAAGAATGTAAAAGATAGAAGAATATACATCAATGACGATGAAACAAAGAAAGAGGGGAAGAAAGCAAAAGCTCTTAGAAAGTTTAGTAAGGATGATATAAAAAAAGAGAAAAGAGGTAAAGATGGGGTACAATAGGGTTGTGACTGATGGAATAGAATATAGATGGAACAGAGGCAAGGGGAAGCTTGAGGTGGCGACTCCAAGAAAGTGACAAATGCATACTAGTAATGAGGATCATACGGATAGGACATCGAACGAAAAAGGATTTACGAAATGGAACAAGAAGGAAAGAATAGTAGAAGGAAAGGGTAACGTGAGGAGCAGGAGAGAAAGAGTGAAAATAGAACATAAGCAGCAAAAAATAAAGCGTGAGAGGAAGGACATGATGATAGGGACATAGAATGTGAGGGTAACGTATGAAGAGGGAAAGCTCAGGCACATTATGAAACAAGTGAAACTGAGAGGACACAGCATTATAGAAATGGACAATTATGTAGTCTTTAATAATGGAGGTGCCGACAGAATGTTGGGGACAGGGTTTATCGTCAGTAAAAAATAAAATGCATCAATAATAGAGTTTCAGTCAATACCAGAAAGGTTATGTCATCATCTGATGACATGAAGCTAGTGATGAGAGATGCAAATGTAAAGATATGAATAGAGGAAATATATAGACCAACAATTGGACAATATAGCAAACATGAATCATCCAACGAAAATGGTATATTGCTGATTGACTTCGCGAAAGAAAGGAATATGATTGTTAGCAGCACATTCTTCCAAAGAAAAGACATACATAAAGGAACATGGCAATCACCAGACGGAAAAACGATAAGCCAGATCGACCACATCCTGATAGAGAAACCGAAAGAAAGAGCAATAAAGAAAGTAAGGACATACAGAGGACCAGATGGAAACTCGAATCACTTCATGGTGGGAGCAAGGGTTAGGCAAATAGTACTAAGAGTAAGAAACGAGGTGGGAAAGGGAAGGAGAGACAAAGAATAATAAGATTACAGATGGAAGAATAGAGAGAAATACAGGGAGACTTAGAGGTGGAGATGGAAACATGGAAAGAAGAGCTCATATAAATGTATCATGGAAAGAACTGAAAAAAAATGGGTGATACAGCACAAAAGCATGACAGAGAGGAGGAACAGGAAAACAAGAAATGGTTTGGCGAGGAAGGGCCTTGAAAGAAAGGGGGACAATAAGAATGAAAATGCTGAGAGAAAAGACAGAGGAGGCGAGAATGAGGTATGAATAACAATTGTGAAAGATATATAATAGAAGAAAACTACAAGAATAAACAAGTAAGAAACCTATATCAAGGCATAAAGAGAGAAAGAAAGGGATACAGAACAAGAACAGTGTTCTAAAAGAGTGAAGAAGGATTCATGCCGGGAGAGAAGGAGATCATAGAAAAATGGAAGCAACACTTCGAAAAACTCCACAAAAGCGAAATAAAAGGACAGGGAGCACTAGAAAGAAAACAAATATATAGTATCACCAGATGAAGAGGAAACACCCCCACCATGCTCTGAACAGATAAGAAAAATAATAACCGAATTAAAAAATAACAAAAGTCCAGGAAGTGATGGGTTGACGGCAGAACTGTCTCCTCAACATCGCGTACGAGATCATAGCCACATATATCAAGAACAAACTCACAGAAAAATCCGAATCCATCATAGGAGAATACCAGAGTGGCTTCAGAAAAGGAAGAAGCACCACGGACCAGATTTTTTTTCTAAGAGATGCACAAGCAGAAAGTCTAATGTTTGGCAAAGTAACGGTTGCACTCTTCGTGGACTTCGAGGTTCTTCTACAGTATTTCAACCTTCTTCAGCAACATTATTGGTATCATAATACTCTTCCAGAATTTCTGCAGGTCATGCTACTTTGTATGTAAAAAAATTAAATTAATATGGCGGTGTACCTGGAGGACGTTCCATATCTTAAAATTTCATTACGATCTATTTAGTTATTAATTAAACTGGAAAACTCAAGAATTCGTTATGATCACTATGACAGTATCCCCGATAAAGATAACATTTTTCTTGACACGGATAACATTATCCTTGATAAGGATAACATTATCCTCGGCAAGGATAACATTATCCTTAACAAGGATAACATTATCCTTTTTCA
>JAUIMW010001254.1:0-13161 GCA_033557785.1 Enochrus cinctus
ATTATATGGGCAATATATGCAAGTGACGGTCGCTTAAAGTAAAAGTAATCATTTCTACCGTCCCTAAGACAATTTTAGTGATTTCACTGTACCGCTAAATTGCAAATAAGTGTTAATATCAGAACAAAAAATAAATTTAATATTTAAAACTTTCTCGTACATGGCAAAAAAGTAAATGCGTAAAAAGGAATCATTATAAAACGCTGCTTTTCCAGTTCCAGTTAACTTGTTAACAGAGTAAATCCCCAGAGATATTGCTCGATTAAACTAAACGTGAGACCGTGAATCGAACTAAACTCTGAGCGAATGTAGAGGATATATATCCTAGAAAATAAAACTAGCTACATTTTTATCATTTCAATCTCTCGTACAGGCTGCCTTTAAAAATATCTCTAATATAATATATTACGTGGAACATTAACAGCAGGAAAAATTTAAAATTCAAATTTTAGGAAATTGTTTATTCTGTAAACGTCCCTAGGGCAATATACTTGTTAATTAAGAGCGCAAAGAGCATGTAAGATATTGTAAGCATCCCTCCTTTATTATACTCGAATTCTATAAATAAATATTTAGAATTGTTTATACTGTATATATTTAGAGCGATAATCTTGACATTGAACAAAGCGGATTCGTTTGAAAGGACGGTCGTTACAACGGCAATAACACACGGGCTATAATTGTAGAAAGGTGAATAGCTTTCTGACAGGATATTTTTGATAGAAATTCTTCGCTGCACAATGAAAACTTTTCTCATTTATAACCGAAAGTTATCAAATGATATTAGCGTTTTCTTTTACCAGAATTTGTTTTAAATAGCTCGAAACGTAAAGTTAAATATAGAAAACCTACTTTGCGAGTGCTTCGTTGCTGCCGTGTTGGTTGAGCTGCTTAATTATATAGACTGTGCAGTTTCGATCATTCAACAAGTTAGAAGAGTATCGCATGGGAATTGGCATTAAAACTTTTTAGGTTCTGAAGGTTGGGCCAATACTATTCTTGTAATGAGATTTAGAAACACCTCGATAAACTTTATTCAATCTATTTTACCAGCATCGTGTTTTTTGTGTTCTTCCTCTCCATTGTGAAAGTCCATTCACTATACTAAAGGGATGTGTTAAGTTGTTTTTTTTGAGCCTATGTGGAGCAAATTATTATTCTGTAGAAGCTGCACACAATTATAAGTTTCAAAAACAAAATCCTTATTACATTGCATTTTATATCAAATCGTTCTCATTCAACTACACCAGTACACAGCAGCCTCTATTTACGAAGCCAATTTTAAAAACAGGAATATAAATAGATCGTATTGTTTAAAAAACATATTTAAAAAAGTGTACATCCATCTACCTACATTCTGTTTGACTGTCATTACTCACTGAGAGAGACGTTTAATTATTGATTTCTCCGGCAAACATTTCAAATTTTGGAATAGTAGCCGTTTGTTCCACCAAATGAACGTAAAATACACATGTACATTTGAAGTTGCCCGTCAAGGTGACCTATATATCAATCTGAGCATTCAATGATGGGCGATATATAAGCACTAGCTATTCTGATACTCGTTGAGCAACTACTATTACGTGACCGCTTTGGAAAACGTACAAATTTAAAATGTACGTAAGAATTCATAATTTATGATTATGTTTAACTTTGATTATTTTTGGACTGTGGTCAAATTTCGATGAGTTGTAAAGCTGTTAACATTAGATATACATCAACTGGAATAAAAGCAACGGCTGCGCTTTAAATTATTTTGTTTGCCTGCTTTTGAAACGCGTGTATTTTTTATACATATTTTCTCAAACTATAGTTAATATTTTTTAGCCTCCGGCTCAAGATTAAGTAATGAGCCATAACAAAATTTCCAGCATAACAGAAAATTCCTTAATAATTCGTTTCGGGAAGAATGGAAATGTATTACGGATAATAATGTAAATTTTAATAATTTTTCCTAAGCTTGGTACCGTACTAGATGAAATTTTTTGAGTTATGCATTATTACTTCACCAATTAACTTGGCATGCTTATTTTTTAAATAATTCTCTTAAGAAAATAGGAGCGTGCATTAAATATATAGGTATATGAACGACGCACATTAATATTTGATATAATTAATTCGGGAAAATTGGATAGTAGGAATTTGCATATTTCAACCGCTTTAAATCTAAATTACAAACTTTATATCAGAGAGCGCTCGTCTTATAAAAATTCACGCCTTGGGTCACAGACGATGTTTTTATGACATTTATTGCATTTCTAGCTATAAACTTACAAACTTCCTTATCTAATTACGTCTAGAAAAATATATTCTTTTTATTAAAATCTGTCAATCTGGAAAACGACACCATTTTAAGAATTTAAACGTAAACTGACTTGGTAATACAAGTATTATATTATTGTAACACATGTTGACGTTTCGTTTCACTAGAAAATAAATATTTTATGTGTTACTAACTGAGTTCTACGGAAAAGTAATTTAAACTGTTACTATTTTAGCAATAAAACGACCCTATATCGCATTACATATGTGTATGTTATTTAGTAATTTAAAATTTCAGGAGTTAAAGCTGTTAATTATTTAAAACGATTACAACAAATACCTGGAATGTTAACGCAGCAATAATTTCCACAAATAAATACATAGAAAGCTACAGCAGTTCTAAATTTAATGCATATACTTATGGATCCCTTTTCAATTGAAAATTAAAATTTCATCAATATTACATTTTAAATCGACGGTTTTGGCATTTTAACGTTCCTCTGCTGTCAAATTTGACTTCTTAACCACTTAAATTAATTTCCCCAAATGATGTTACAAATGGCAATTGCGAAAGGTCTAGCAAATAGCAAGTTACAAAACCACAAGCCACCGATAATTAAACAAACCAACATTTAGAGAACGAGTCACTTTAATTTTCAAGTTGTTTATATTCAGAATCACGCAATAATCGTAAAATTGTTTCAAAATTAGTCCACCTGGTCTTTCCCTATTTGCACTCGGCAAACATTTTTAAATTCCTAATAAATATAAATCAGATTTTTATGGATTAATTAACTAGTAAAAGTGTCTTTCCAAATTAGATTGATGTAAAAGCACTCGGGCGTAAATTACAAATTTAGAATTAGATCAAACAATATCGTGTAGTTGGGGGTGACATTACACTCGAAGGTAAGTTTAAACAGTGCATGTTAATAAGGGCAACACGTGGGCTGTTAACATCGTCCGAGAGAATATGTTGTCGAGATAATAAAGTTGATGGTCATGTGAGTGTATATCCGAAGTCGTAATTAAATAGCGTGGCTGTAGATCATTAAAAACTATTAGACAATAGACGCTTACCTCATCATTAATTTCTGGAAATTCGTGTATTTACGTCGCAGTTTACTTGGGAAACGCTTACACCATGCGGTTTACTGATCAGAGCAATTACAGCCCTGCTTTTAAGTTAAATAAAGGATTCAAAATCAATCTTTCAGTATTTTCTTGTTAATTTCATTTTATCAAGTAAAGCTAATAAAGTAATAAATTAGGAATGTGCCTAGATCGAATCTAATCTAAATAATTTTTTTAAAAGATTTTATTGGACATAAACTTGGAATATTGATGTAAAGATACCATTACATGAAATGAGTTTTACTTTAAAACGGTACAAATACCAAGCGTCGGTGAGCTATAAACGGTACCTATAACTCATTTCATATAATAGTAAATTTATATAAATATTCCAGGAAAAATACTTCTATAACATTGTTTTCTTAATCTTAATCTTATTACGAAACTGCTATAAACAATATCGTTATCTTTTTATTGAAAATAAATAGATCTACTGTGTAAGGCTCTTTATAATTTATTAAATTCCTATTAAACTTAAAATTTTATCTACATAATTCGAGTCTACTGTTGTCTAAATATTATAATTTATAAAGCAAAGCACACAGAATCTTGAACATTGTCATTGAAGGTCCAATCAGAAGGCTGAATTCAAATATACACTTTCGCGTTTATAATGAAAGTCAAAATATTTGGCCTGTGTCAACATATATACTTTGAAAGTATAGTGATGTATTATTACAATTAATTAACGTAAATATTTTGTTAAAAGATTTAATGCATTAAGGTACAAGTTGCACCTATATGACATCGATTCGACGTAATTTTGACGTCATTTGGACGCGAAGATGCCAAGATCAACCAATACCAGTGACTGTGTGACCTCAAAACAAGTATTCGTTTGAATCGAATAGTTTGAGAATGGCTATAAACTATGCAACAGATCAGAGGATCTTCTTTTATTGCTAAAAATAAGATAAGATAAGAGTAATAAATAACGTAAAAAAGTTGCGTGGGCGGCAAAGATGGTCTTACAAGTACTTTGTTATGATTTGCCAATAGAGAGGAAAAAAGTAAGCAGAGTATCTGGGGATATCATACCCTTCATGTACACTGCCGTCTACGTATTTGTAAAAGTTATTTAAAAAACGAAAAAATCAAATTTTCCTGCCTATATGTGGAAAAATATGTAAGAGCAATTCCGGCGCAGACAAAATTCCTTGGATTCCTGATCTTAATTTGCGATTGATAATTTCCTCAGACCCTTAATATAAAAGAAACTCTATTACAACTTATTTTTGAAAACGAATGTATTGAGTGAAATAAAGCTAAAAAAATGCGCACCATAACTTAGAAAAGCCTCAATTAATTTGATTGATTAAGTAAGGCTCTATTCCTATTTTTAAGCAGATTTGCCAGTTTCATTTTTACTATTAATTTTTTAGACTCATATCATCTAAAAAATACGTATGTTAGAATATTATTCGTGGTAAACGATTACTCTTTTAGGAGATCTCTACAACTATAACACTTGAGCAAAACATCTTCACTATAATCAAAAATGTTTATTTAGACATTGACAATTGATAACACAAAAAATAGGCCAAAACTTCCACAGCATATGCCATTTCTTATACTGTTTTGACAACGCGCTATGTTAATATCAAAAGATGTATGCAATCTGGAATTTAAATTTTTGTGGTGACGTCAAAATATTGTCAGTAGTGTTGCTTGTAGATTATCAGATATAAATTTAAATATTTAGCTTTACCAAAATTTCTTCTTCGTGCAACAACTAGAAAGTACAGATATTAATTGCGCCTAACGTTTGATATAAATACGAGACTGATAAAGAAAGAATATTGTATTTTGAAAACAGACCCAGAAATCAATTACGTGGACGCCAATTTTGAAATACATCCAAATTATTTCTTCACTTTTGATGTAAAAATATTTTACTAATTACAAGATATTAGGTTCTTTTAATGCAAGTGATAACGTGATGGAGAACAACAAAAATAAATAAATATTAAAGGAAAAACTAATTACCTTCAAGTTATGGTAAAACAGCACTAGACCCGTCGTAATCAGTGAAAATATTATAAATATGGGAAACACTGCAACTTCTGCGATTTGCAAAATATGTAGACCGTAGCTGACCAAAACTGCAGCGGCATTGCAACATATCACGGGAAGGAGGCACCTGTCCAGCAAATCCCATCTGACCTCTTGTTGCTGACTCGGCAAAGGAGCAAGTGATGGCCTGATGGACGATCTTCTTCTAGTAGCAGATGGATGAATTAAACCTAAACTGGGCAAAGTCTTCAAAGAAGCCCTTCTTTTGAACGGACCACTCATTTTAAATTATTTTTTTAAAATTAAGTAAAAGCTACTCTTAATATTTAAACTTTACACTAAACCTAAAACTAGTAGACTGAAACCGTGCGTGATGTTCGGTACGCCCTGGACTGTGCCAAATATCTATTTCTTGAAGCGGCGCTCTATTTTAAAACGCTGCATAAAGACGAATGTTTGTCTCCTACTTTATAAGTAAATTTAGCAATGCAATAAATTATATACTACATATTGCCAAAAAGAATGCATGTCAGACTTTCGTTTTTTTTTGAAAAAAACAAATAAGCAAAAAAAAACAGAACAATAACTAATCTACCACAATATATGCATTTATCAGACCTTAGATGATCACGAGAAGTATTAATAGCAACGTGATAGTTATTTTTGAGTTGATAAAAATATACGATCTATAAAAATTTTTGGTTCATTTGTATAAGTGGAGTAAACGAACAAAAATACCCCGACAAGTCAGTGGCTTTATGCAAGTTGCCAAATTAAACAGATCTTATTTAGTAAACAAACTCATATAAGTTCATTCTTAAAACGTGCAATGTGCATAATTTCAGGTGAATGCATTGTGAGAACAGATAAAGAGTAGTTGTACAATATGCCAAAATATTTTGGGAACTTATGTAACGTGTGCATTGTTTTCTATTTCAGTTTATTGCACTCTGTCGTCGGTCATTTATTAAATAAAGAACGGCTTAATGCTTATGCACTTATTCAGCGCTTGCAAAAATATTTAAATTCTTCTGATTAAAAATTATTATTTCGAAATCGTATTATATATAAAATGAGTTATACAAATATTTACGAGTGAAACATATCAATTTTTTTTTACCATCAATAATATTAATTTTTGATTTAAATATCCCTAAATAAATTCTCAAATATTGCAATTAACCAAAAGAAGTTTTTGGTAGTAGATTAATGAGATTTCAGTGCTTTGTCGATCTGATAAAACTCTTTTTGACATGAAAATTTCTAAGATGAAGTAAGGTCCAAAATTAAAATACACACTGGTTAAATGATAACACGGAAAAGTTGTGACGCTTACACTTGCCATAACCCAATTCAAAAAATATAACTGTTTGTATTTTATATAAAAAGGGATTTATCGTATTTTTGGTTTCAACGAACAAAATTAAAACTTTTAAAATAAAATAAATTTCTGGAATAATAAAACCAACATATGAAATGGATTCATTTATAAATGCAAATTATTATGTTATTGTTGTAGGAAGCGATTCTCTATTTGTATTTAATTCGGTAGAGCAAAAAAACTATTCACCTGGAATGCGTTATAATTATGCCGTGACATTTAAATTAAGCCCGTTTAATTGTGTAAATTTACATTAGTTTACTTAGACACGTGGAAAAATTTACTGGCGTGATAGCTCTACTTTAACATTTCGTTTTAAGTTAATGCAGTTGCCTCTGTGGTATTAAATACATTTTTATGCACCAAAAAAGCTAAAATAGATTGTCGTAAATAAATATTTTTAGAATCGACTTAAGCTGTTCTCGTTTAAAATTTGATTGAATACTTTTTGTTATATAAAATATGAAATACTCCTAGATGTATAATCCGGGGAAAACGTAAAGTATGCTCAGATAAGCCTTAAACGTCAAGTGAATATTTCGTGATGATATCTTTAAATTCTTTCATTTAATTCACGGCAGCTTATAACAGCTGGAAGCAGTTTATCAACGGACGTCTGAGTTAATATATATCTTTCAGATAGTTTATATTCGAATATTTAGTCTGACTTCTTTTTGCTAGTGAGGTAACACGCATAGCCTACGCAATTTGACCTGTTTCGCTTACTCCTTGCAAATTATTATTCCGAAGTAGTTAAACTTCAAAGGATCGGGGAATATTTTTTCAGTGCATGCATGTGTATGTGCAAGACGAACTTTCTTAATTAGTTGTTTCGGAAAGCTGACTTACGAATTATGATTACGTTATTTTTTTTTTTAAATTTCAACTCGGTTATCAGGGTGTTTGGCCGTCTGCTCCTTCTGAAGAAAACAACTCATTAAAGAGGGAAGAAGTCGCAATTTTTTTTATTCTTTCAAAGCATCTAATTATGTTTAGGATTCGAGAGCTACTTTATATTAATTTTATGCATATTTTTTCCCATTCCTTGGTATGAATTAACTTTTTTGCACGATGCTAAGAATTTATGAATCCTGGAATACTCCACGATGACACATTAAAAGCAGTTTTATTTTAAAACACTTTTCAATTTGGCTCTGCCAACTGACGCCAAAGAGATGGCATATTGTATGCAAATGTCTTTATTTAAATTTAATTATCAACACATTTTTTAATTTGCAATAGATAGGAAAATTAGCGTAAACATAAGAAAATAATTTAATAAAATTTCTGTTGCTGTCACTAAAACACTTTTAATTATATGTGTAATGTGACAATTTGTTTTTATACCTAATCTTCGAGATTTTGTTTGCTACTTAAAAATAATACTTTTACTTGCATAGCTTATTAATTTTGAGGATTAACTGTAGAATCTTATTTAAGACATAAAGTAAGATAATAACCTGGATTACATTAAGACTTGTGATTTTCAACTACCTTTTTAAATATAGCTAATAGCTTCAAATTATGCTAAATTCATATTGCACAATACAAAAACATTTATATAAATTTAATTGAGAAGACCTTTAGATGGATGGTATGGGTCATCACATGCCAGTGAATCAGTTATTAATTCAAGAAGAGAAGAGTTCAAAGCTGGAAAAGATCGCTTGACTTTAATTCACTAGTAATATGGAAATCTAACAGAAAGACCTGGGCAACAAAGGATCTGTTTAACGATTAGTTGGTTACTTGCTGCTGGTTAATGCTCCTGGTCATTCAGTAAATCTAAAATTGTAGTTATGTTTCTTCCACCGAACCCAACATGTATCGTTCAACCCATGAATCCAGCTATTATACAGGCAATTTTGACTGCATCCTCTGGTAAACTTTATCTAATACAATTGATCCTGTGGACTGTTAGCAAGTGACAATAAAATAATTCTGAAAGAGTTACAGCATAATGAATGATATCTACAATATCCATCGATCTTGAAATATATTACTCAAAGCCAAACTTAAAAGCAAAAATGACCGCTAGGAAAAATACTCGAGACGAACCAATTTACGTTTTTTCGTACTCAAAGAACTACCTGGTGAAGAAAGCACAAGCAGAGCTATGATAGGTTTTTGTGAGGATAGACTGTCTGGTAAAACTGGCCAGAATAAGCCTGTTATAGTAAAGTATGTAAGACGAGGCATTAGAAATAAGGTGTTCAATGTTAAAAAATTGTTGAAAGGTTGGAATGTTGTTATTCGCGAGGACCTCATAAGACTGCGTTTAGACTTGAGACTTGAGAATCTAAAAGTAAATTCAATTTATTTATTATACGGAGTCCATTCACATTTTCCCACTGTTGTCCTCCTTAAGTTTTGCTCTCGCCAGGGAGAGAAACTTGTAGCAGATGTATTTAAATATAGGCCCATCTTTCGGTAAAGTAAATTTATTTAGGTTCAAAATCTATTCCAAAAGGTTGTGTATATAACATTGAATTTTGTGAATAATACTCGATTCATTTTTATATACACGTGTATTTCTTTTTAGTTTTTCCAATATGCAATTGAAAATGAAAGGGTCTTGGAAGGTATCGCCGTTAGGCTCTATTAATTCGCAAGGTTGTAACTATATATTGAGATCACTAGTGTTTCCATCGAATTTAGATATGCTTCAAGTATTCGGGCTTAAAGGTTGCCATTTAGTTCTCACTTCCGTTCAAAATAGGATTAGCTTAATGATTTAGAGAAATATTTAATTTTGCAATTAAATCTTCTAATGGCATCGATTAAAAACCTCAATAATAAAATCAATCCGTAAGTATTAATAGAGGGCAAGTAGTCTGATAAATCGTTAAAACGAACGCATATATTAGCCTCGGACTGTCCTATTCGCAAAATCTGTTATTGTCTTAACAGTGTATTTTATAATTTATGATTATTTAATTATTAATTTTGAATAATTACAACTAATTAAAATAAATAAATATATGCTTGTACAATCTTTTTAAGAAAATAAAATTTAACTTCTAAAACGTTTGTTTTTTTCTTTTATTAATCATAAAAAATCGATTTTTTGCGGAAATTCTTAAAAACGTCTATCTGTCAGTCGTTATTAAATTATAATAATTGTAAGCCAAATTTTTTTTAATCTTTTTTTAAAATTACAACAAATTTTTTCGTTAATTATATATTATATTTTCGTATGCGTGTGTGTTTAAACCTATGGTGTTATTGTTATGTCTAAGATTATTTTTATAAACAATAAATAAATAAATAATAACTTTATTTTAATTTAGACCTAACCAATACAAATAAACAAATTTACAGTTTCACAATAACAATCATTAACTTAAACCCAGCCAATACGATTATAAACAAAATTAACTTAAATCTAGCTTCTAAAAATATACAAAATTACAATTTTAAACAAATATTTTGTTTTTACAATAAAGTAAATAAAGTTAAACACTCGGCAGGAAAAACAGACTAGAAACCAAATATATGAGTGTTGAAGAGAGAAATAAAATAAATAATATTATAGAATTTTTTTCGGTGTGTTTCCTACCAGGTTACCACAAAAACTGCAAGTAGTTTACGTGAGGCGCCAAAAAAAAGATTATTTATTCTACAACCTTAAAAATCTATTGTGGTCCGACATAATTCACATAGGAACCTCGCGATTACAATAAAAATATATACAAGAAACGATCAGGATTGAATTCTAATAATGTGTCTCATATCTAAGTCAGTTTTTTGAATATGAAAATGCATTTTCTAACCCTCTGTACAGTCCCTAAAATATGTTGGCCCCACCTAAGATGCTGATCTATCATGATTCCCAAGTATTTAACACAATTCACTCTCGTTACAGATTGACAGTTACAATTATTTCCCTGTCATGTGTTGTCGTGTACATAAATTTTATTAAAGTTATGTTCCGTAGCCCACATGGTAAAAAGTACGAAATTTGATGTTTTAGTATTTAGAAGCAGTGAGTTGTTATGAAGCCAACACTTAACGGACTTTAAATATTGTTCTGCAAGGAGCTTAGCATTTGCTGCATCATTTGCATCGACACATAGAATTGTGTCGTCGGCGTAAGAAACCAGTTTACCGTTTAATTTGATATTCAAAAAATCGTTCAAATAAATTAGAAATAACATTGGGTCCAAGACTGTTCCCTGAGGTACACCCCTAAAAACCCTCAACTCACTACTTCTGTGAACCCCTAGTTTAACCTTCTGCTTTCTGTCGTCCAGATAGCTCTTCAGCAGCTTCCAGGGTACTCCGCGTACACAATAGATGCTTAATTTTTTAAGAAGGATGTTATGATCCACCATCGAAGGCTTTTGTTAGGTCTAAAAACACGCCTAGGTTACATTTTTTGTTGTTAAACGATTCCGTAATCATAGATGTAAGTAGGGCAATGGCGTTGCTAGTCGTTCTACAAGGAGTAAAGCCAAACTGTGCCTCGGGAAATATTGTTTTTATTAGAAAATGTCTTTCCACAATAATTTGCTAAAGTATTTTTACAAGAGTGGGGATTAGAGATATTGGTCGGTAATTATTAAATGATGTTGCATCACCTGATTTGAGAATGCTGTATGTGCCAACAATGCCCCAAACATTTGTGTTGTCATTCCGCACCTTTCCAGCGTAAAATTTATTTTTTGCTGACAATATAAGATGGTGTATGGTCACAGCGTAGAATTTATGAAGTTGTTTTAGTTCTTCATAGTTAGGATCAATAATAATTGTTTATCTCGTGTCGTGATAGATTGTACAATGCCATTAGTGATCCATGAGGACTGCTTTCTATTTTTCGAATCAATTTTTTTGCGAAATGTTGATTTTTCAATTGCCTTATTGAAGCTTGAGTGAGGCTATCAATTAACTCATCGCAGTTATTATTGGTTACATCAAAATTTAGATTCGTTGATCGCACTTCTTCCTCCAATTTATTATATTTTATTACTTTAAGCATTTGTGGTTCTAAATGTTTGGACGATCGGGCGTTAATATCCCAGTTTAATTGAGCAAATACCGGACTGTGGTCTATAAGCCTGCTATTTAAAATTATACCCAAATATTTATCGTTATTTAGTTTTGTCTTAATCAGAATATGATCCAGGCAGCTACTGGATTGGTAAAAGGCTCACGTCACGTCGTTAATTATTGATTTAAGCCCGTGGGAATAGATAACATATAAATAAGTGGATATTGCTTGATTTGTCTGATTACTCTCTAAAATATTTAAATTGATATCCCCTGCTACAATTTCATTTGCAATATTGCAGTTGGTTCTTATATAATTATTCATCATTTTTATGATGGTATATTCTATTTCTTATTCTTATTAAGAAGTTAAAAAATTAATTGACTTTATTATTATACGTTAAAGAACATGTAATTTATTTATTTTTTAAAGTTGTTTTAAGTATTTTACTTTTTTGTTTGTGTATGGTAATTCGTTATTCGTGTTATGTTCTAAAGGTTTGTAATTATAATGTATTGTAATTGTACTTATTTCTTTATTGAATTTTTAATAATGTTTGTTGGGTAATTGTACTTAAAAATGCTATTTGTTTTGTTTAAATTTTCTTTTCTAAATTTTATATCTAAATTTCGTAAGCATTTATCTGTAGTGTTATTAAGAATGTTAATTTTTTTTAATGTAGTAGTTAAAGTCAATGTGTATATAACGCCAGTTGTGAGTGTATTTTTGGTACCTTATAAATTACTAAAGTGTCTAAAAATGGTAACAAATTATTATGTTCTGTTTCGAAAGTGAATTTTAAATTATCGTAACGGAAAAAAGGTTAAATTTTTAATTTTCCTTTAAATCATAACAAGGTCAGCAGTTTGCATTTTGTTGATGTTGTATAATGTATTATCATCATCATCATTCTTCTTTAGGGTTTGCGTCTCACCCTTCGGCTTAGGAGGCTTTCCTCTTTTCAGCTTTTTCTTTTTTGTTTTGCTCAGAGTTGAAGAAACTGATTTTCCAGGGGTGTGTTGTTGTGTTGTGTTGTGTTTGTTAGGGTGTTGCGATAATTTTTAGGTGAATGGTTATTTTTGTTTTTTGTTTTATAATTTTTTTTAAAATTTTGTTTTGTGTATATTGCGATTTTTTGTGTGTTTTTTTTTTGTTTGTTTAATATATTATTTTGTTTATTTTTTTAACCTTCACTTAAGTGTGCGTGGGTGGCGTTTTTTGTGTGTGAGTGTGTGCTGTAATGTTTAGTCAGTGGTTCCATCATCTAAGGTTGAGGGAAAGGGATTCAATGAAATTAAGAATAGGGTCTGGGGGATCAGGATGATTTTCAAGGAGTCCTGCTAGTGGGTGGGGGATTTTGGTGACAGGTTTTCGGGGGGAG
>JAUIMW010001255.1:0-13156 GCA_033557785.1 Enochrus cinctus
GTTAATCTGTTACGAATACATCTTAAATGAAAAATAAATTATTTGAGTACTGGTACCTAACAAATGGTTTAAATAAAAATTAAAAGTCAAATAAAAACCTTCACTAATTACAATTAATATTGAAAATTCTAGCAGTTTTCATACTCTTGTTAAGATTGCAGTCTCTTTTGCCACTAAATGCTTGACCTCTCCTTACAGGGCCAACAGAATTGTTTCTCCTGGAAGCATTGAAATCACTTCTAGCTCCATCTATGGCTCCTCTGAATACGTTGGAATCTTTTTCATAACTCCTTGTTTTTTTTATCCTAATTGATTGATCCTCTTCGGCAACACCTTAATTTCCCTGCCTCTGAAGATGATATGGTTTAAAATCACTGCCGTTTTCACTGATTCTTGTTTTCCAAATTCCAAGCAAGCAAAGTTTTTGGGATGTCCTTTAGAATCGTGAAATATTCTAACCCGGTTTATCATACCACATCCTCGGGAGAGATGCTTTAGATGAGGAACTGTTGTTCCATAATCCACGTTCCCTATATAAATGCTGTCGGTATCGCTTTGGTTTAAGGTAGATGTACCGGTTGCCAATTGTTTTTGCTACTTCAATTGAAATTTCATCAACTTTATTGTAAATTCTAGATCTCTGGCTTTTGCTTTCAGTTGTTGTAGTTTTTCATCACTGGTTGATGTGGAAATACCATTCTGGTTTCATGTTGAAAACGTTTTTATTCTTATTGGCTGATGCCAAAAATAGGGATGAGAAATTCTTAAATTACAATGCAATTTTATGGTCTTCAATTCAAATTAACACATAGGCATACCCAAAGACTAAACTATATCTTTCAGCAACATTTCTTGTTAGACCTTTTTACCTGTGTTTTAAGGGTGAGCAAAGTTTCCTCTAACTAACCTCTAAGAGAAAGTTTTCCTTTGTTGTATACTGCAACTCATCAAAATAGATATTTTTATAAATTAATTTGAATTTTAATATTGTATAATATATTCTATTTAGTGGTTCTATGGACAAGAGTTGTTTTCTAAAGCATCCATTCTTGCGCTGATGCGTTTTTAGGTCGGTCATTGTATTTTTGAAAGCTTTTTTTAAATTTACAATTTTTTATGAACTTCTTCTTTTATATAATTTACTTCTTTATTACTTAACCTATCAAAAGATGATTTTATTTTTGATCTTATGAATGGAGAAACTAATTTACTTGCTCCACTCATACTTTTTTTGCAAAACTGTCCTCAATTTGTTACATTAATTTCTGTGTAAATGTTTATTGCATTCTTTTTTCACATTTAGTTTTTTCATTACATTGCTGTGATCAGATTTTTAGAAATATTTTTTGTTTTGCTATAAGAACATACGAATCAGTACCATTTTGCCATTGAGAATGGAGGTCGTGTTCTAGGTGAGCAGTGACGGGTACATAATTACACTTACTTACCTATTTTCGCATTATACTTTATTTACTTATATTTTTAATATTTCCAACCTTTTTATTTTAGAATGCATTTTTATTAGTACTCATTAAAATGAATGAAAGTGATATCAGCGATGACGAAATTAATGTACCGTCATCGGAATCATCTTACAGTTACTGAGAATGAAGATGGTGAAGAATTCGATGAAGTCCTAGCAACAGTATTGTTTTTGAAGAATGGCTACCTCAAAATGCATCATTTTCCTTCACGGCACGTTCTGGAAAAATTATCCTCGAAAAAAAGTTCCTTTGTTTTATGTTGAGAAGAAGTTTTTTATGTATATGAACAAGAAAAATGTATAAATGAATCTCTTGAACATATAATAAGATCCAAAAACAAATTGATGGTTTTAAAATGGAAGGATAAAAGAGACGTATTGTTGCTCAGTTCTATTCATAATGACGAAAAGATAATGATTGAAAAGAGGGGAAGAATGCAAGAAAAAACGAATGTTGTCCTCGATTATACCAAGAATATGAGTGGCATAAAACATAATTCATAAAAAGCCATTGCTTTAAAATATTTCATACAGAAATTGAGTTTTGAGTTGATATTCTTTTCTATTTGTTTGTAATTTTGTATTTATATGTATAAATAATTAAAAAAAATATATTTTATAATCTTATCGATTATCTTAAGCATAAATAAATATTTCACTATCTAATCGCACCTCTTCTTGGCCTAAAAAATTAAAAATAAAATTTCATACATAATATATCATTTGAAAAAATTAAAAAAAAAATATCTTTTTCTTCCTTTGAATACATCGCCTTTATTACAGGATGTCGCTAAAGGCTTCTCCATATTGGAATATCCATGACCAATAATAATTGTTACTAAAACCGCTGATGTTATCCCATTCTTCAGGGAGGTATCACCACTGAATATCTTATTTTTAAACAAGCACATAATGTATTTTAAAGTAAAATATGCTCTGCAATCCTGTTCGTTTTCCATGTTCACTGCTATGTTCATTTTTGAACAATTAAATGACTCGGAAACTTGAAGTCCGTAGCTCCTCTAGGGTAAAATCTACAAATAAAATATAGATCGTAAAAGATAGTAGAGATTCACAACTTGAACGCTGTCCAGTTCCAGCTTTACGTTGACATATTCTGTTATTAATGCTACAGTTACCAGTTTTCAATTTGTTCTTATTCTTTCATATTAAATAAGTTAATTTCATTAGAATCAATCTATGATGAAATACTTCTTGATTGTAAATAGGAATGGTAGCAGATACGACTTTGAGAGTTCTAGCGGTTTTCATACTATTGTTAAGGTTATGGGGCTACAGCTTCTTCTACCACCTCTTTTTACAGGCCCAACATAATTATTTCCTGAAATCACCTCTAGCTCTATTCATGGCTCCTCTGGACACGTTGGAACTTCTTCCACAATCCCTTGTTTTTTTAATCATAATTGGCTGGTCCTCTTCAACAACACCTTAATTTCCCTGCCTCTAAAGTTGATATGGTCGTGAAATATTTATCAGATGATGAATAGATGCTTTAGTTGGTATAGTGTAGATGTACAAGCTGGGAATTGTTTCTGTTCAATTGGAGCGAACTTTCATTAATGTTATTGTGAATTCTAAATTACTGACCTTTGCTTTCAGTTGTTGTAGTGTCTCATTATTGGTTGATGTGGAAAAATTAAATTTATTTAACTGTAATGACAAAATATGCTATTCATCAAAAGAGATTTAGTTGCTGATATTTGCACAAATTTATTTAAATTTTTTTTTACGTTATAATATTTATGTATTTAATTGCGATTATTAACTCTATTTTGTTTTTTAAATAATAAGTTTAGTATATAGTACTTAAAAACTGTATTAATTACTTGATGTGCTCCATGTGGCGATATTTTGAATCCGGTACAAAACGAATTTGACTCCATCATGTCGATTAGATTCATATGCTTTGGAATTGACGTCACAACTGTTTCATAAAATTGAGTTTATTTATAACTTGATGATTAAATCTTTCAAATACACATTTTCACTTTCTTTCAAAGTCTTCTGATAGTATAACTTTATATAATATTATTAATAACAGTTTCGCGTACATACTATTTTGTATGGAACATCAAGAGCAAGTGGATTACGTGTTATATATTAGCATGTAGATTATGCGTTGTTTATTATGTAAATTACCTAATAGCGGATTTAAATTATATGTAGACCATAACAGAATAGGGAATTGTCATGCATGCACTAATATTGTATATTATTGTTACAGAAAACGCTGTGCGAGATGCGGCGGCCGGGCTGCGGGTCTTCGTGACAACATGAACTCGACGACGTCGCTGAACGTAACGGTCGAGGCCACCTACTCCATCACAGAAGTCGTTTTCATCGGAACCATAGCGGCCATACTTTCCGTCGTCACCGTGGTTGGAAACATCATGGTGATGATATCCTTTAAGATCGATAAGCAACTTCAAACTATAAGTAACTATTTCCTCTTTTCCCTCGCCGTCGCCGATTTTGCCATAGGACTCATCTCGATGCCTCTCTTCACAGTCTACACTCTCCTGGGATACTGGCCTCTCGGACCTCTTATTTGTGATACCTGGTTGGCTCTCGACTATCTCGCAAGCAATGCATCTGTTTTAAACCTCCTTATTATTAGTTTTGATCGTTATTTTTCGGTTACCAGACCACTTACGTATCGTGCCAAAAGAACAACCAACAAAGCTGCTTTTATGATTGGGTAAGTTTTATGTGTGTTTTACTTTTTTTCAAAAATCTTATTAAAATAAATAAATAAATTTAAATTGCCCATTTCCTCTGTCACTCGGAAGTAGTTTTGTTATGGTCAGTGATTTTATTCATGTGTCTATGTGAAATTATGCAACTCTGGGCAGTTTAAATTTGGCTATAATCATAATTTATTATTGTTTAATTAAGTGTTACGTTATTATCGAGTGCACGTGCTAGCGTTTAAAATATGTTTTTAAAAGATAAGATGGCATTTGACATCTGGGCATGGAACCTCACATTTACTTCATATTTTTCCAATGGCTTTTCAATAATGCCATTAACTTCAAATTTTTTCCTTCTGTTTTATAATAATAAGAATAAATAAATTATATTGTTCAAGTAGTTATAAACTCATTTACTTCTATATAATAATTATAATAGTGAAGGTGGACAGATAACCAGTTTCCAGGTTTCTCACTCGCATCTTAGTTTTGCCCTTCCTGCGCCGTTGGTATATTTCAGTTACACCGTTCTGCCTCATTTTTCTTTTACCTCATTTTTCAAATCCGACTAATTATTGTTATCTTTCATCTTTTCTTTCAAGCCACATTACTTTATCTAAAAAACTTCTCCGGTCCCTTTTTATGTTGTTTTTCATTTTATTCAAATAGAAGTATGTTATCTAATTTTTAAAGTAAAAGATGGTCAAGGGGACATAGAATGTTCCCCAGGTACTCCACTAGTTTTCCGTATTGATTTTTAAACTTAAAATTTTTAAAAAACAATTAGGATGGAATGACGATAAAGCCATAATAAAAAAACACGAGACTTGGCTCTACTGTAACGATCTGCCGATCAAGGTCCAAAACAAAGTTTGGACTCGTAGTTGTCAGAAAATACCAATCTGTAGAGAGAAAAAAAAATGGCAGCTGTATTTTTGTGAAACGTTTCAATACACTCAAAACAGTCACAACTAAGTGATATAATGAATAGTGCTTACCTAAAGTCATTGGATATATGAAGAGCCTGAGGCCAAGATAAAGAATGGATATCAGATTCCTCCATTAACATAATGCTCACCGCTCAAAGCCTCCACCGAATATTTAACCACGACCGAACTTCTATGGCATCCTCTATTCAGTCTAGACCATGCTCCCTGCGACTGCATTGTTCTTGCATGTAAAAATAATCTAAAAGGAAGACGTTTTTCCAATAATGAGGATCTTATACGGGCTTGGGACATTTTACTCCCTAATGAAACGTGGCAGAACTAGTTTAAAGATTGGTTTAGGAGAATGGAGAGATATTATATGTAAAAGATATTACTCTAAAAAAAAATAAACAATACTGTGCAGCGAGGTGAGGGATTTCTGCCACACCTTAACCCACTTAGAATCCTTGAACAGTTAATAATCATTTACAATATCGTTAAGCCAGTTTAGGTAAAACAGACAACGTCGTAGTGACCTGGGTAAACACTCAAGTACACATGAGTATATTTCGATATAACATTTGCTATCAAGAATAACCGCAACATTTTTTTTATGATTCAAGTGATTTGAAGAAAAAAAGGACGGACACTTTTAGGCAAACTCAACAAGTTGTAAAAAAAACAGTAAGTGTATTATTCTTGAAAAAATTCTTTTTCAATCAATGTACTCGAATATTATAATTATAAAAGTCGCCTGATATAATTTATTTTACAAAACTATGAAATCAAGCATTCGATTTTTTTTCATATTACTTAAAAATATAATAGGAAAATAACATTAACTAAGTAATGTTTTATATGACATTGAAAGATCTCTTCGATCGGTGCTATGGTGATAGCAAGTCAATGTTTTGAACATTCTTGTTTGTTGACTTTTAATACTCTTACCTCCCACAAATACATGTTTCTAATGATTGCGATTCCTTATTAAATTGTAGTAAATTAAATAAAACGTTAAAAGTATTATCAGTGGAATTATTAGGTAAAAATCATGATAGAATTAATCTTTTATGGAATTTTTAATTCAATTTCAGAATTGTAATGTTACAAGGAGTTAAATCTTAACAGATACAAAATCCTGTAATGCCAGATGTACTTCAGAAAACATAATATTAATTTCTGATGAATCAATTTAATTTCAGAATAAACCTTAAATTCAGATTAATAAATTTAAGAAATTATCATTTTAATTTCAGAATTTTCAATTTCATACAGAAAATGTCATTTTCATTTCAAACTAAACATTTTTTATATTTTTTTAATTAAAATACATCTTTAAACACTTATAAATAATATTGAAATAATTAAAAAAGTACACACTCATTGAACACTGTCTGAATCTCTGATTAGTTTAAAAAACATTTGCTCGATTTATAAGAATGAAAACAATATGTTTTTGTTAAGATAAACATTTTTTAATAATCTTATGTGAGTGTACATCCACCATAACTACAAGTACGAGCGTAAGTAATGAAATTTTGACACCAATGAAATTTTAGTTAGTATGAATTGCAGAACATTCGTTTTTTTCCAAGCTAATTACTCCATTCCCTGCCAATACAGCCATAAAAAAGCCAGGGGTGAGATAATTATGTTGTTTGCTAATTTCCGGTGTCCCCTTGTATCTTATAAAATATCATTTGGTAAACATGTTTGCTTATTCGCCATTGATTACACGAGAAATGTCAGAATAGTAATATTGCGTTCGCGTCGTAATAATTTCATCCCCTGTGTTTGCATAATTTTATAGTTAAACGCATACTCTGCGAGCACATCATTTTCTAAATGTTTTCTTTTGGGTTAATGTTAAAAGCAACGCAGAATATCTATATTCGTTTTATATTAATATTGATTTCTTAACCTAGATTAATAAAACTTGAAATTTTTCACTTCTATTAATATTTCAGAAATGTATGATGAAGGCATAGTATGTTAATGTAAATTTACTCTTGCAGATGTGCTTGGGGAATAAGTTTACTGCTATGGCCGCCTTGGATCTATAGTTGGCCTTATATAGAGGGCGAACGCACTGTACCTGACAAAGAGTGCTACATCCAATTCATAGAGACGAACCATTATATCACCTTCGGCACTGCTATCGCCGCCTTCTATGTGCCAGTTACCGTCATGTGTGTTCTATACTGGAGGATCTGGAGGGAGACAGAAAAGAGACAGAAAGACTTACCCAATCTACAGGCAGGCAAAAAGGACAGCAGTAAAAGAAGTAACTCTAGGTAAGACATTTCATTTTTCTTTTTTTTTTGAAGTTTTCCGGAAAAACCCCGGAAGATATGATATTTAACATGCAATCCATTTGTTTCAAGAAGCATTTGTTGTAGCTGGCCCCTCTCCGTTTTGTAGTTTTAAATGTTATTTACATGTTAGTGCTTTGTAATTCCCTCGATGTTTACAAAAAAAATGATGGTCTTCTCGTCAATTTTAAAATTTCAGTCTTTATTCAGAGTAAATAGAGTATCAATAACTTGTTTTGTTTTCAGAAATATTTATAGATAATTTGAGTCGTTTTATTACATTCACAATGAATGAATGAACAACTAAATTAAATTTTGAATTGAAAATTGAGAAAAACTAACTGGTGTCTTATATACGATCGGTTTCCCGGTTAAAATTTTGTTTGTTGCTATAGTTATATAAATGTATGAAATCTCAAAAAAAGTTAAAATTAGATTTGCCTAAAATTAATAAATTCTTGTTGTTTATTTTCAAATATTTATTTAAAAATGACTCGAACAAAAAAAAAATAGATATTGATTTGCCTAAAATTCATAAATTCTTGTTGTTTATTTTCAAATATTTATTTAAAAATGACTCGAACCAAAAAAAAATAGATATTGTCTTAATTTTTAATGACAATTGTGAGATGGTCGAAGGAGAGGCCATTATTTTTAGTAAAGGGCATCTTGACAAGAAAATTGCTTTAACTACTACCCTCCGAATAACTGGGGCTGTAGAAAATAAATTTAACTTGCCATACTGGGTTGCCAATGAACAGTCCAAAATAACCTTCCTTCCTTTCTACTAATAATATAGAAATTATTTTGAATGATGAAGCAACATTTATTTCAATAGAGAAATTATATGCAGCGGTCTGAATCAAATTTTTTACTTTTATAATAAAACACAATCTCTTCTTGAACAGAGCTTTTGAAGAACGATTATCTCACACCAAAAACCAATAATTTTATGTATAAAGCATTGTTTATTCTTAGATTACATATTTTAGTTAGAAAATAGTTCATTCATCATGTTTTGCTTTAAGGAATTTGTCAAATAATTTATGTTTTTTGAAAAAAAAATAGCTTAAACAATAAGACTGATATTTTACAGGAATAATATGAATTATATAGTAATTTATAGCCAACTGGTCAAAATTTAAAAGGCTATATAGCTGTACATATTTGAAATGATATTAACTTTTAATTAAAAAGTGCATTTAAAAATTAAAAGCGTATTTAATAAGTTGACGGGGCTGGTCGTAAATGTCAGATTTCAAATGTGACATTTCGTTTAGAGAACGTTCATGGATTTATGAATTTTAAGTAAAGCTTTATTTTTCTTATAATTTCTTACGAACCTCTAAAGAAAGAAACGCAAAGTGCACAAGAATGAAATTCAAGTTTCTATCAATAAACGATAGCACTGTTATGCATCTATAAGAGAACTTAACGGTTTGTTGTTTAAATGAATACACAATTTAAAGTAAATTATTTATTAATTTATTTTTTTAGCATAGCACTTTATTATTTTTATTAATATCACAAAATATAACATACAGCTTGCTTTTTTTTAAATATACCTAAATAAAAGTATTAGACAAAAATTAAATAATAAAAACCATTAAGTTTTAAATTTGATGCCTGTCTCTTGGTTCTTATGTTATTTTGAGGAAAATAATTTGTAATGTTGCATTTAAAATAAATAATTAAATTATAGTAAAAAAATTCACACGTCCTTTGCCATATAAGTATAACAACAAGCCGAAGTGGCAGCTCAATATGGCGTCTCAGATCCACTTTTTGTCTATGGCTACATATTGCTTTATGACATTTCTTATTCAAAGGCTCTGTTGGTTTCCGTATTAACGTAGTAACAATCAAAATACTTTCCTAATTTTTATAAACAATTAGTGTAAAATTTTTCATAAATGACACTCACGCAATTGACTTCTATTCTACTCTATTTACGATGCTTGGTTCGTATATCTATCGAACGTTGGGTATTTAGTATATATGTTGTTCCTTTACAACTATTTGTTCATTATAAATAGTTTTTTTTTAATACAAATTTCAAGCACAATACCAATAATAAGAAAAATACAAGTATACAATCTATTTAATGTCAAGTAAAACTATAACTAAAAATGCACATATGTAATAAACGAGAAAATCTTGCTTTTCCATTTTCGCGTTTTCATTAAAACGTGCCCGTATTATTGCGGTATCCACAGCTATAAAGGTTTTTTAAAAAGAGCTTTCGTTGATCTGCTCATTAGTTCTGGCTAATTTTCTATTAACAATTGATATCACGCCAATGGATCTTTTGTACCATACATAATTGAACCATTGTGATGAATAATACCGCCTATGTCTAATTATTGCAGACATTAAGCACCTCAAACGATTTAGCCAGTTTTATTTCTGAATGCATTTTTAAATAAGGAAAAATCATGTTATTATTGTCACTTGACATCTCCTCCTTTTAACATTAAATTATTAGGGGTAGTTGTTTCTTGTTTCATAAATGTCATCAGTGCTTAGACCATACATGCATAATCTGAAAAAATGTGTGTTTATATTGTGAAACTCTCCATGCTAGCCCATGCCGGTTTTGTTCCTCAAGGTTAATATCGAAAAAGCTTCCAAGTTATTACCGATGCAAGTCCTTGTGTATTCCAATTAGAATAAAAGCAGGGTGTAGCCCATATTAGGCAGTCAATCTTAGTGTTTAATCCTTTGATGGGTCTAATGTGAATATTTACACACCTTCAGCACAACACATTGAGGCGTGCCAGTAGACATATATAAAATTCTTTATTTATCGCCTTCTTCCAGGCGTGTGGTAATTTAATTAGTGGCCTCTTTTTAAATTTTCCCGTTCTCTCAAATCATGGTTGCGTGATTTCAGCAATTGTATGTTTAGAGCGATATGGTATGTCATGAAAAGTTGGTATGTAAACCTTCACGTGTAAAATTTAAGCGTCCCGTAACTGCGGAGAGCAGTTTATAATTCACAAAGATGCAAGAAACCGGGTATAACACGAACTTCTCAACTTGTGTGAATAACATATTGCAGTAATTTGCATACGAAAAACTTATCGCTAATGCGAATTAAAACCATTTACATACATATTAGTTTATAACGCCCTTGCTCGTCTATTAGTGCTGATTTTCATCTCTTCTATCAACTTCTGGACATTATTATTCAAATTATTCAAACTGAATTTGAAAATTTCAAAAGACACACATGAATGAACGTGTATAAATCAAACTCTGCTATTTTTTAAATGTGTTTTAATATTAATTTTTTTTCCTTATGTCTCGTTAATATTATGTACATAATTTACTTTGAAGGTATATTGACTTTATGAAGGTTCCAAATTTATTCAGGTTTTATGAATTTCGTTATGAATATTAGTTAAAAGTAAACTACGTTTATTAAGTTACAAATTAATAATGTCTATATACTCTTACACATACATACAGTGAGCGACTGAATTATGCAACAAATTATATAACTTTTTATTTTAGACCTTATTAAATGACATTTTATGTAAGTGAACAAAAATATATATTTTTTGGCATGTAAACTTTTTAATTGCATTTTATTTTATCATCTTTTAATTCACGATTTTATAAATTAAATTTAAAATGTATAGAGGGAAATTATTTTATGTTTAAATTATAAGTGCAATTTGTAAATTTACACGCTGTCAACGATATTTAGTGGATGCACATTTATTTATAAAATACTCTTTTTAAGCGTTTTTATTAAATAAAAATGAAATTTTAGAATAAGAGTAGTCTTATACCTCGCCTAATGCAACATATTTCGATGCAAAAATAAATTCCTTTGAAAGTTAAGTAATAGTTTTTTTAAGTGAAATCTAACTCGTAACGTCTTCAACTTAAAGAAAAGTTAAAATTGATATTCTTTTAAATATAAAAGAGAATCCTTATAGCACTTCTCGACAAGTTGCAGCAAACAACGTCAGCTATCGGTATTACGTGCACTGAAAAAATAAAACTACCATCTTTATAAAATTTAGGTACGAAATGAACTCGATGAAGATGATCACGTTCATGGAATGCAATTTTTCTTCCGCATGTTAAAAAATGATTTTTTTTTTGATAAAAATAAACAATTTTAATTATCAAAAATGAAAAAGTCATATAATTTAAAAATGTTATAACCACTTAAAATGTATGTGTTAAAATGTATTTTCTTAAATTTCAAAAATAAAAAAAATTTGTTCATTTTTTCCTTCATCCTACTATCCTCCAGCTTCGGGCTCAACACCGTAGATGTTCTCTTTGCTTTCACTGTTATTTGTCTCTGCATGACTTGTCATTTCACTGGCAGCAACGATGCTTCATGACGTCATATTTATTTCACTATTTTCTTCGTTTTTGGCTGTCGGAGATAGAAGAAGATAAAGAAATGCAGTTAGATCAGCCCAAATGCTTCAAACTCGCGCTGGTAGTTAACAATTGCCCGGTCACATATTCAGCTGGTTTAGGGGACTCCCCAGCTTTCTTTCTTTCTAGTTCTTTGGCCGCACGCAATTACTAGGCGTTTTATTGTATTGTGTATCTTTATGCGCAATCACGGCCACCGAACTGACACTGATTAAAATAAATATTATTTAAGTTAATGCTCAACTGTCAATTAAAGTTTAATAGTTTTCTGAGTGTTTCAAAGTGAAGTAATATCCCTTGGAAATGGATAAATACGTAATCGGATTGAAAAGAAAATTTAATGAGGCAGTTGAGTCTAGTACAAGTCAAGCTGATTCGGATAGCAGAAATACAGCTACGCAACATAGTAACTCTAAAATATGATCATATTTACCTATCTTTGGGATTCACAAATACAGTTGTTAATGGACAAGAAAGATCAGTTTGTCTGCTTTGCATGAATACTTTAGCAATAAATTGAAACGATATCTTGAAAAAGTACATGCAGAACACGTTTGCAAGACGACAGACATTTTTCAGAAAAAAATTAGTTTCAAAAAACAAATATCTATTACATCAAAAGCTTGTACTTGTATCGTTCAAGGTTTATTACAGAATTGTTAAATGTAAAAAGCCCATACAATAGGAGAAACATTGGTGCAGCCTGCAGCTATTGATTTCCACCAAATGTGACGATGCTTTCTGAGATGTGACTGTTCCACTAGCAGACAATATGGTGGGAAAAAAATTGCAGACATATTAGAAGTTCCTTGTCATCAATTAATAGTGAAACTAAGATCTTCTTGTTTTGTTCTTGTTCTTTTAATCGTTGAAAAAGAATTAGGAGTAGCGATATCTTCAATGACTCTACGGTTCGAGAAACTTTTCTACTATAGGACCATGTAATTCGTGAACCCACTCATTGAACTCCATCCGTTTCCATGTCAGGTCGCCTCTGATAATAATATCAGTTCCTTTGAGTTCTCGCTGCTTGCTGTATATCTTCCGTTTCATAATATTTCGTGTAAACCGCACAATAATAGGATGTATCCCATTATTTTATTAGGTAGACAATGCCTGCAGTCAATATCATTCTTCTTATTAACAATGTCTAAGATAACTTTGTTGGTGTCTTCATTTGTTCTTTCTGGTACACCATATATCTTCAAATTATGTAACCTTATATATTGTTCCGCCTTGTCTTATTTCACTTTAATCTCCAATTGGGTCACCTTATTTTCGAACGCCCTGACGTTATCGGCGAACTGTTTATTAACA